>LTAE01000404.1:0-60183 GCA_001647135.1 Pontederia paniculata | reverse complement strand
CCGCTCCCGAACAGGACCGTCTCAAACCCGCTGTGGAACGAGGACCTCATGTTCGTCGTCTCCGAGCCGTTCGACGACATCTTGGTGATCTCCGTCGAGGACCGCGTCGCCCCAAACCGCGACGAGCTTCTTGGAAGGATCGTCGTACCCGTGTCCATCGTGGAGCGCCGGTTGAACGACAAGCCGGTGGCGTCCCGTTGGTTCACGCTGGACCGTGGCCAGACCGCCGGCGGTGGCGGCGGCTCAAACCAGTTTGGCTGCCGGGTTCATCTGCGGTTGAGCTTGGATGGCGGCTACCACGTGCTTGACGAAACTACAGCTTATAGCAGTGATCTCCAGCCGACGGCGAAGCAGCTGTGGGCGCCACACGTCGGCGTGCTCGAGCTCGGGATCTTGGGAGCCTCCGGCCTGATGCCCACTAAGGTTCGAGAGGGCCGTGGCGGTACGGCTGATGCTTACTGTGTTGCTAAGTACGCACAAAAATGGATTCGGACGCGCACTGTTGTTGATTCAGTGGCTCCCCGCTGGAATGAGCAGTACACCTGGGAGGTTTTCGACCCTTGCACTGTGATCACAGTCGGGGTCTTCGACAATTGCCACATTGATAAGCTCCCTTCGAACAATGTTGTCGGCGGGCTCCGGGACACCCGCATTGGCAAGGTCCGCATCAGGCTGTCGACATTGGAGTCCGACAGAGTCTACACCCATGCCTATCCATTGCTGATGTTGCACCCGACTGGGGTCAAGAAGATGGGGGAGCTCCACCTTGCCATCCGCTTCTCGTGTGCGAATGCCGGAAACATGCTGCACGCCTATGTCCGGCCGCTGCTCCCCAAGATGCACTATGTGGATCCGCTGTTTGTTCGCCAAGTCGAGAACCTCCGGTTCCAGGCCACCAATGTTGTGGCAGCTCGGCTGAGCCGGGCCGAGCCCCCTCTGGGGCGTGAGGTGGTGGAATACATGCTTGACCATGGCTCACATCTCTGGAGCATGCGCAGGAGCAAAGCTAACTTCTTCCGCCTGGTTTCCGTCCTTTCCGCTCCCATTGCAGTGGGTCGCTGGCTTGAGTCAGTCCGCAGTTGGCATCGACCGGTGCACTCGTTCTCTTTTGTTGCAGCCTATGTTCTGTTTGTCACATGCCCGGAGCTCATCCTGCCGACGGTCTTCTTCATAATGGCCCTCATTGGACTGTGGAGGTATCGTTCCAGGCCGAGGCATCCGTCACACATGGACACACGGCTTTCGCATGCTGATTCAGTGTTTGTCGATGAGCTGGATGAAGAGTTCGATACCTTCCCCACAAGCAGGAGTGCGGAAATTGTAAGGGTGCGCTATGATAGGCTGAGGAGTGTAGCCGGCAGAGTGCAGACCGTGGTGGGGGATATGGGAACTCAAGGGGAGAGATTGCAAGCATTGTTGAGCTGGAGGGATCCTCGGGCAACGCTGTTGTTCCTGGGCTTCTGCTTGGTTGCGGCAGTGGTGTTCTATGCTATTCCAATGAAGATTCTTGTGGGATCTTGGGGGTTGTATGTGCTGAGACCGCCGAGGTTCAGGAACAGGATGCCTTCGCCGTTGATGAACTTCTTCAGAAGGCTTCCGACCAAGGCTGATAGCATGCTGTGAGAAAGCATTTGAACAAACTATAGATGAATGTTGTAGTGGTGGTGGAAGTGTATTTTGATCCTGGGTGAAGATTGAAGTAGTTAATTTTCTTTTCCTAGTGCTCAGCTTCCTGGTGTTTTGTTTTGGTTGGGTGGAAGCAGTTCATGAGTACCTTTTCTTAGGAACTTTTCATTCTTGTTTAAATAGCTCAAGTTGTTCAACCTTGTTGCACTAACTTATATTGGAATGCTTTTGGGTCGATGGTTGGTGTTGTAGATGGAATTGAAAGCTTTTCTGATGTCTACCTATCTGTTATCTACTCATATTTGTAAGAACAGACATTTGTGACATACAGAAAATTTGGAGGCTTTTATGATGTCTACTCTTTGTGCTGTGCTTGTAAGTTATGACCATACTATTTAAGATGTATGTTGTTATTTCCAGTTAACAACTTCTATATAAATTAATATTTGTTAGAGGTATGCAGACAATTGTGGCACCCAGAAAATGTGGAGGCTTTTATGATGTCTACTCTTTGTGTTGTGCTTATAACCATGCCATCTAAGCTGTTTTTGTTACTCCAAGTTAGCAACTTTGTGAATTGTGATACTTGAAGTCTCCCTCATAACCAGTATACATCTTATGGCACAACTTGATGATTTCTAGTCCAAGATATTATTTATTTTTATTGTTGCGTTTTGTTGTTCTACTGCATGAAACAAGTGGTGGTTGACATGCTTTTTGTTTTGTAATTATGTTGCACTCAAGCTTCTCATTCGTACTTTATTGCAAGAATTGCTTTGTGCAGATCTTTCCACCCATATATCAGTTGGAGAAAGTTTACCCTGGTTGAAGAGGGATTCTCCAATTTGTGGGTTGAAGACAAAGGAGCATGAGGGGGAGGTGGGACTTCTTCTGTCTATTCTTGTTCTCCTTTTTCTTGCAATAGAGTAAATATATTTGCTTAGAGTCTTGGCTTCATTTATCTCTCTTTTTATGGTAAATCTATATAAGCTTCTCTTTTCATCTTAATGCATGATAGAAATCAAGTTCGGTTGGCACACCTGATTAGTAAGGATGTGTCTCAGGTTGAGGGACGGAGAGTTAGTAGTCTCGAGTTCGAGCCTCCCGTCAATTTAGCAAGAGGAATACATTTTCTGCTTTTCATCATTGACTTCGGATTAGTCAAGTGTTAGTAGCCTAGACACTGAAGGTCCCGAATGGGTATAAAAAAAAGCATGATAGAAGAAACTCTATTGTCCTTTTTTCTTATGTTTGAATGTGTTCATAATTCTTTGAATCTTAGCCAAGTAATAAATTCATGACTCCTTAAGCATCATAATCTTTCAAATAATTAGGACTGTAAAATCATACGATGCTGATGATTCTTTTACATCTTGTTTCATTTATTATTTTCTTACGTTTGATTTTTTTTTCATTTATTTTGCATAATAAGATGTGTATGTAGATTTTGTTTTGAGTTGTTTATCACAATGATCCAAGTTATTATTTTGTTTGCCAAATATGATCGGTCTCAAAAGATAATCATGAATAGTCTGAAGTTAAAATTATCTAGATCCGTCAAATTATTTTATTTACTTATTTTAATTTCTAAGCAATTTAGATTTTGTTTAGTAGTTTGAAAATGTTCACACTACACTTTCCAAAATATGTCTTTTCATGGATTAACAAATCAATGAACAAAATTCAATAGGATGTTTGAATATGTATTCTATTTAACTGTCAAGAGAAGAGGTAGAAATTCAAATTAAAATTAAAAAAAATACTTAATTCCTACCGCTTGATTTTATAAAAATATTTTTAATTAATAACTATGATTATTTAATCGTTAAAAAAGTGTCAAGCATCCTAATGTGAATAAAAAACTCCAACGAATTTATTTTGATATAATAACGAACTAGTTTAGAAAATGTTTTGTGATCAATAAACCTTGATTGAGCGTGTAGAGTGTGAAATATTTACTTTTTTAATGATGTCTTTTAAGATCTAAATATAAAGTTATTAACTCATTGATCCTTTTAAGTTGAACGTAGCTAAAACCAAGTCGACGAATGCATTGTTTGTTGTGCTCCTAAGAAACCTCATCTTATAAAATATCACAAAATATTTAATAATTCATGCCATACCATAGGGTTCATAGGCTTGTGTTTAGAGGTCTTTTTTTAGTTATTAACCTTCGTATTCCTAAGTCTCCAGGAACATTATTAATTTAATTCCATATGACAACATCAAAGTTAACCCTCTCTCAAAGGGTCAAAGTGGCCTTTCTTAATTTTGATTTTTTTTATTTTATCATGGAATTTAATTTGCTAGTCAAATTTGTAGGTAAAACCGTGTTCAGAACTGAGATTGCTGAACAACGCAAGCAATTTTTTTTATATTAAAATGTAGCTAAGCACCCTCATTTTTTTCTTTTTTAGTATTCATTAATGTGATGCAGGAAATTTCGAAAATTTAACAAAGATGTTACCTATTTAAGTAGAATATATCTATTGTCATTATAATAGTATTTTTAAATAGTTATGTGCTCAATGATATGGGAGTACTGTTTTTTTTAAATACGCACGGTTAGAAATATAAATATAAAGACATTTTTTATCGAATTAATTTTTAAAATTGTTAGTAACATATTTGATTTAATATATTATCATGACAAAAATATTGAGTTTAAACTATAATTTAAAATATATTTTTTGTAAATATGCTCGATGTACGAGATGTCATTCTAAGAATAAAACTCGAAACTTATTACTTCCGTCATGAAACATATTTTTGTTAATCAAATGTGCTTAGATCATGATCAAAATTATTTTGTTGGTATCACGTGACTTAAATAAGTTAATAGTATTAAGCACTTCTGAAATCCAAATTTAGACTTAACAATGTCAACAATTATTTTTTCGGATCATTGGACATATCATTAACCATAAACACATCATATAACTATCCAAAAGAAGAAAGAAAAATGTATACTTATTTTAACAAATAATAATAATCAAAGAATGAGAGAGAGACCAAAGAACATAACAACACAACATCCAGAAATCGTGCACTGTGTACGCGTCTGAGCGTAACATGAGCACGAACTCCAAACCGTACAACGCCTATCTTTTATTATATACGTCGTAGATCCCCTGTCGACCGACGCACGCTTGCAAATAAATAAATCTAAGACGCAGACAGATCCTGCCACCAGTTACAGCTTGTTGGACCTGGTGTTACTGGCAGTGGTGCTGGTGCTGGAAGTGGTGCGGCCGGCGCCGGCGCCGGCACCGCCGCTGCCACTGTCGCTCCCCATCCCCACGGCATTCTTCACGGCATCCGCCGCACTCTGCGCCATGTGCATCACCTGCTCCCCGGTCTGAGAAAAGAGAACAAAAAGATGCATTATTTAAAGAAGAAGAGAAAAAAAAACACAGCAAAAGCAGATGATTAAATTGTAGTTTAAGTTGCATGCGTGCCTGCTGGATGAAGCCGGCGGCCTGTTCCTTGTTCTCCTGGGCGGACTGGGCGGAGGACGACAACTTGTCGCAGGCGGCGTTCGCGGTGTCCTTGGCCGACTCCATCCACTGCTCGGCCTTCTCCTGCAGACCATTGAACTAGTCAAGGAAAAAGCAAAACGTAGTATGTATTGGTGATGTCAAACGCCGACGGCATGCACCGGCGACTCACCTGGCCCTCGCCGTGGGCCTTGCCGGATTTGAACAGCTGCTGGGAGTTCGACATGTTCTTTTTTCTGGGATTTTGAAGGTGTAGGAGGAGGAAGAAGTAGATTGCTGCTGTGATCAGAACATGGGGACTTGGTAGAGTTTATATAGAGCGGAGATGTGGCCATGGCGATGGTGAGGGGACGAACGTGTGAGGGCCTCCGAGGATTTTGGAGCCAGTAATGTTTGCTTTTGACCAGGTGGTGGTGTTGATGGAGAGCTCCGATGTTGCAGGCAATCAATTCCTATTGGAAGTTGGAACCCCCTCCAAAAAAAAAACACCATTATTGGATTTGGAGATTTAAAGTTCATAATTATCAATCAATTGATTGAAGTTTTGATTTTTTTTTGCCTTTTTGTAAAGGTAAGGGTGAGATTTTAGTGAAATACTAAATATGAAATTAAAATGTGATTTTATGCTAAAACAAATAATTTTATTGGATTCGAGATTAATGAAAATGCATAATAAATAATTGAAATTGTATTAGATTATGAATGCTTGTCTATAATCTATACTTTGACTCATTTCTTGCATAAAGTAAAAATATTTTTTCGGTAAAGGAAAGGGCCAAAAGGCCCTGGAAGATTAGCCAATTAAGACAAAAAAAGTGGTACAGGAATTTCTGTGTGGTCACAGAACAAAACGAGGCCCATATGCAAGGGCGGACATGGTAGCAGAGTGCCATGAAGACCCAATTAAGTGAGTGCTTCGCCAGATGGTCGGTTGCATCATTTGCTTCACGATAGATGTGAGTGATCTTGATGCCCCAAGTGCATTAGAGTTGTCTGTGGATGACCGCGACGTCGGCAATGTGAGTGGACACTTCTGTACGGCTATTTATAAGTCTGGCGACAAACTCAGAGTCAAATATCTAGAATGATTTTTTTGAAACCATTTTTTCAGGCTATGTTTAAACCATCAAGGACACTAGTGAGTTTGGCTTCTAATGCAGATGTTGGACCGATGCCTCTCAAGAAGCCGAGAAGTCATTGGCCATCATGGTCATGTAATAGGCTTCCCACTCTCGCATGTTGTCGACTGGTAGTTATGGAGGCCCCATCGACATTGCACTTTACCCATCCAACTGTGGTTTGCTCGATGTGCCTCTAGCATTATGATCAACTCTTTTGCCATGGAAGGCATCCCATTTATTGGCTAATGAGAGTGTAAGTGCATTCCAAATGATTATGTTGGTTGGTCTTGCTGGTGGTTGAAAGTCTTCATTGAACACTAGTTGATTCCTCCAAAGCGAGCAATGCCAGCATGTCGTGCCAAAAATGAGGGGCCAAGGGGCCTCATTAACTTGTCTTGTTGGGTCTTGAAAGTTGAATTGTAACCAATACATTAGAGGCAATGCGAAGAAGGCAGCTTGAAGATGGTCACACACAATTGATTGGCAGATTTGAGTCACCCAATCACAATCTCTGAGCATGTGCATGACTTATTCAGAGTGGATGTTGCATCTTGGGCAGGAATCGAGGGAGGCTAGATGTCTTCTTGTCCGCTGAAAGTTGGTGAGGATTTTGTCAAGACTCGGATGTTCTGAGGTCCCGACCATTTCCAAATCAACCTCCAGAGTATTTGAAGAGGGGATCTGCAAGGGCCTTGTAGTGCTTGGTAAGCTGATTTAGTGCTATACTTCCTAGAAGCTTCGAGAGGCCATTATGGACGGTCTTCCAGCAAGTTGTCCGTTGGAGGTTTTACTTTGCAAGGGACAAGGCTTGTTGATGACTGAGATAAGGTGAGATACGGTTCCAATCCCACCCGCCTTCATCCGAGGTGAAGGATCGTGTTGGTAAATTGAGTTCGCTTGCTGGTGGTACTCTAGTGGCATTTTGGAGAAGTGTACTGCCATTTGGCAATCAATGGTCAAAACCAGAATCTCACTGTATTTCCTCCTTCGATCTACCATCTAGAGTGGTGAGACAAAGTGTTTTATGCGGTAACAGCAGCGTGCCAGAGCCAAGAGTCGCCAGCCTTGACGCTAAGTATGCCACCTGTATCAAAGCGTTTAGCATATTTTTCTTTGAGGACCCGCACCCAAAAATTATGAGAATTAGTGTAGATACCCCAACCTATTTTGGCTAGCATGGATGAATTAACAAAGTTAAGATTGCACAAAACAAGACCACTATTGATCTTTGGCTGCAATAATACTTCCCAGTTCACAAGATGTCTTTCGTTTCTCTTGCGTATCTCCCCACACAAAATTCCTGCAGTGTTTGTCGATCAATTGGATTGTAGCTTTTGGCAGCTATATGGTATGCATAACGTAGCTTGGTATCGTTTGGATGACTGCTTGAGTGAGCGTGATTCTACCAGCAGTTGAAAGTCTGTTGGTTTTCCAACCATTGATCTTGGATTGGATGTGATCCACAATTTGTGCAAAGTGTAGCTTGCTCACCCGACCATGGACAATTGGTACTTCAAGGTAGCGTCCAATTGATGTTGCGTGTTTAAATGAACTAATGGCCAAGATTTTGTTCTTGAGATATTACGGTACTGATTTAGAGAAAAAGATTGATGATTTGTTTGGGTTGACTCTTTGTCCAGCTGCTTCACCGAATTGTTTTAGCATACCCATGATGAGAGAAATATGTTCCTCTGATGTTGCAGCAAAAAGGAGGATGTCGTCTGCGAACAAAAGGTGGGAGACTGGAGGTCCATCGGAGCTAATTTTCATGGCTAGCCAGCGTCCATCAGCGATCGCTGCTTGGATGAGATGACTGAGCCTTTCCACGTAGAGAACAAAGATATACGGCGATAATGTGCAGCCTTGCCGTATTCCTCGCTCCATTGCAAAGTCTTCGGTTAGATTGCCATTCTAGAGAACCTGCAAAGTGGCGGAAGTAATACAATCCATAATTAACTCACGAGTTTTGTTGGGTATACCTACTGCTACAAGAGTCTCAAGGATGAAGTTCCATTGTAGTTTGTCGAAGGCCTTTACAAGGTCTATCTTTATTGACATAAATTGCTTGCGATCGCGTATCTTACCCATGGAATGAATCATCTCTTATGCGACGATGATATTGTCTTGGATGCTATGCTTTGGCACAAAAACTAGATTGGAATGGCGAAATTATATCATTCATATGTACCTATAGTCTCATAGCAATTAGCTTGGTTTTTAATTTATATGAAATGTTACAGGCTTATTGGCCAGAATTTGTGCATTGTTTTAGGTCTTTCAATGTTTGGAATGAGAGTGAGGAGTGTTTTGTTGACTGGCCCAACTGATCTTCCTTCATAAAAAAATGTTTTTGGCAAAAGAGATGATAGAGAGTTGAATTGTTTCTCAATTGTGTTGATAAAATATTCCTTGATACCTGTCTGATCCGGGAGCTTTGTAAGGTGACATGGCAAATATGGCACGTTTGATTTCCTGTGTCGTCAAAGGATCATCTAGGTTGCATAGTTGGGTTGAAAGATTACTCAGGAACAAATTTGGGAGAGTCTGTGTGTTTGCCATATTCTCATTATATAGTTTCTTGGAATGGTCGATTGCCATCTTCTTGAGTTGATCATTGTTAGTGATCTAGTTGTCAGCATCATTGCGTAACGAGAGGATCTGAATTCTTTTCCTTTGCATGATAGCCTTGGTGTGAAAAATTTGGTGTTTCTATCACCAAAATTTATCCATTCACATCATGCTTTTTGGAACATGAGGAGTTCCTCCTGCACAAGGGTGGCCTCGAGTTCACTAGAGATAGGGGCTTCCAATTCCTGTAGATTAGGATTTGACCTATTTTGCAGAGAGTTTTGGATGCCCAAGAGCCTAAATGTGAGGCATTGTTTCCTTCTCAAGATGTTGCCAAAGTCATGATAGTTTCATTCTGTGATTTTTTTCTTTAAAATGTGCCAGGTTGTGCGGCAATGTACTGAGGGCGCCCAAACAGATTGGAGGAAAGCTGAGAATTCTTGGTGTGTGTGCCATGTGGCTAAGTAGCGGAATGGTCTTCTTTCCCCTTCTCTATTTGGTAATCCAGACAATTCTAGCAGGAGCAGATGGTGGTTAGAGTGGAGATGAGGAAGAACTCGGACTACGTCATCAGGGTGGGTAGTGCGTCAGCTGGTGTTGCATATTGCTCGATCAAGTCTCTCAAAATTCTCTCTGTTCCTCTAAATAATGAGCCTTGCCATGTAAATTTTGGCCCTGAATTGTCGAGGTCTAGTAGGCCACAGTTATTTATGTAATTTTTGAATCTCATTGCAGCGTTGGTGTTTATGGGATGACCTCCTTTCTTTTCTGATGGGTCGATTACTTGGTTGAAGTCTCCAATTAAAAGCCAGGGTGATTGGTCTATACTATTGCTGAGAGTTGTGAGATGATGCCATAGCTCGTAGCGTCTGTTTTCTTGTGGATTACCATATATTGCACTTAGGATCCATGATGTTAAGTTATATGATAGTTTGCAGTGCAGCGCCTACTCATGTTGCTCAAGGATGCTGATTTGTAAAGATGTATTTTTCGAAAAAATCCATATGCTGCCCGAGAAGCCTCTAGCCTCTATTCTTTTCGACTTGTAGCCTCTAATCCTTTTACAAAAAATATTTGCACTTTTGTCGCTGATTCCGGGTTCGAGAATGATGAGAATTTCTGGTCTATGTTGTCGGATGAGCTCCTTTATATCCTAGGTGAAGGAAGATTTACCAGCACCCTTGCAATTCCAACAGAATACTTTGTTTAACATTGGTTATGTTTGGAGGGTATAGTGGGGGTACCACTCAGGGAAGGTCCTGCTTTTCCTGGTTTGGCAGCAACAACAAAGCCACATCATCCCTTGGAAGTCCATAGGCATTGGTATATCTTGCTCTTGGTCCTCCTCCATCCATTCTTCATTTGATGAATATGTAATATCTGGAGGTTTTGGTTGTTTTGATGTGGTATTGGTGGTTGGTAGTGTGGTTCTTGCAGCTGCTATGTGGTTGCTCTCTGTGCCTTCAGTTGTTGGGCTCTAAGGCATCATTCTATAAGAGGTTTGGGTATTTCCTTGAGATTTTTCGAAGGCGTGTGGGGTATGAGAGTGGCTACTATTAGGAACATTCCTTCCATTGTAGAAGTGTGGTGAAGGTGAATTTTCTTTGGTTAGTGTGTTGGATGGTTCCTCGTACTCCTGTCGTGTGTTGGGTTGCTTGTATGTGGCCATGCTATGGGAGCTTTGAGAGTTGCCTCGAGCCTTGCCCTTCTGTGAAGTGTTTAATGAAAAGGCTGACATGTCGCCGTCCAAGGAGGGTCCATGATACTAAGAGGTATACTTTTGATTGACGTTCCCTTTAGAGCCTGCCCTTACGTCCTTAGTTGCGGCCTTTGGGTGGCTTGGGAGTTTGACAGGTTGGTGACCGTTGGGAGGAGTCGTGAGAGAGAGAGAGAGCTACGGTTTTGCACCTTTGCAGGTCGGCGCCGTCTCTGAACCATGAGCCATGGATCGTAAGGTTCTTCCTCTGATAGTGCACCTCGATTGCTTGTTGCTTTGGGGAGACAGCTGTTATCTCCAGCTTCATCGGCAACAACCCTTTCCGGTGATTTTTGTTCAAGACACAGATCCATCCGATGACCAATCTTGCCATAGTGAAAACAAAGGATCTCGAGTCCCTTGTATTCAATAGTGAACGAGTTCGATTGAGATCGAGTTCGACGCATATTCTCGTGAAATTCCCTTGTGCACCTGCAGATGGATCAATTTTGATAACCTTACCTAAATCGTGTCCGATTCTACAAAGGACAATCATGTTGTGGAGTTCAATGGGTAGCTCAAGAACTCTGGCCCAAGCAGCAATCTTACTGATCCCTTCTTTCCACAGACGAAATTTCAATGTCCATGTTCTGAGCGATATATAGTGGCCTAAGATGGACCACGATCCACCGATGAGCGCCCATTCTCGATTACGATGAAGAAGTTGTTGGGCAAATCAATAAGAGAGATTTCACCTTTCTTGCACCATAGATGAGCGAGCTAGTTCTTGAGATTTAAAGGACTGATATCCCTTCCTAGGAGCTTGACAATCAAGGTTCCTCTCCATTCCTGACTGAAACGATCCCATTCATTAGCTGAAACAAGGATACGAGGCCGTCTGGAATTGCTTTTGTCCACCATCTCCTCATTAGGGATCTCCGCGTCGCTTTGTTCAGAAATTTCAGGCCTCGGAATTAGCTCTGTGGTGTATGAGACAAAGTTATTTCGGACTGGTGATGGCAAGGGGTTGGAGCGAACCACATCACTGAAGGCCCTTCTCCCTTCCCATGGTCTATGGGTGACCTCGGCAGTAGGTTTGTGAGGTCGTTTATTGTCACGAGCCTCACAGGTGTATTCTAAGCTAGGCTGGTTGAAGGGAGGGTTGCCCGAAGAATTCCCCGGGTCACCTGGGGGGTCGCCGGGTTCACTCTCCATCTTCACCTTATCAATGTGTGTATGCAGGTATGCAGGTGTGTTTTTTTCGCATGCAAGATCAGGTTTTTTATCCATAAAGTAATATTTTTTAGCCATAAGATTGTTCTTGTGTGAAAAACCTGACTTTTTTTCATAATCATTGCAAAAAGTATGTCATGATTGAAATTTGAATGGTATTCTTGCACACTATGGTTCTCTAATCTTATGATGATTTATATTTATAAAATAACATTAATAGTGCACTAGTCTCCAAAGTGATTCAGTGATTTGGAATCTCTATATTATAAGATATTAAATTGTATCAAAATTTTTGTTTAGATTTGGAGTCATAAAGTTCAACTATCACTTTACCGAAAAATGTCCATAATTATCAATCTATTGAACTTTTTTTATTTCCTTATAAAGTCAAGGATGAGCTCATTAGTGAGATATATTTGCTTTTAGTTTATCTTTTCTTTTTTACTAGTATTATGAACATTTTATTTGTAATGGAAGAAAGTTTTTACCTAGTCACATCATATGATCTTGTTTTGATTAACAAAAAAATAAAGAAAAGGAAATGTAAATAGAGAAAATTATTGGATGATTTTTTTCATGCATTAAATAGAGGTGGAGGAGACATCATCCCGATTTTTATTTATTTTTACTTTTTCAAATTTATTACATAAATTTTGATATATGTTATTATTAGTTTAAATTTGTTGTCATATGATAGTGTTGCTATTATTTTTTACGACATAGCAGAAAAGAAGAATGATTACTCATCAAAGCTTTAGGATGGTATATATATATATATTATATATATATATAATGTGATGTAAATAATAACTTGACTTAAGCATGACAACCACCTGATCCGATGGCCCAGATCAAATTCTACTTGTGCATGTGATAAGTATTATATATATATGAGATAATTGGGATGTGCAAATTATTTTTTTACTTATATTTGTCAATCAATAGACCCGATTGTAGAGATTAGATTTAACATAAGTAGTTAATTTTTTCATTCAAAAATAAAACTATTTTCTTATCTAAATATAAATTATTTATATTAGATCGTATTCATAATATTTGATTGACACATATAAGTCAAAATGTAATTTACACCAAGGGCGAAGCCAAGGGAGATCAAGGGAGTGCACTGGCACCCCCATAGATAAGGTTACGAATAATTTAATTTTAAGTATATTTATTATTGATTAGACAATAATATTTTGCAACAAGGATTAAAAGGTTTTAGATTTGATCCCTCTTATCTTTATTTTTTTTATTTTATTTATGCTTACTTTATTATTTTTCACTTTTTCTTATTTTTTATTTATCTTTCAAAAAAATAAAATAATTTTGCACCCTGAATAATATCCTAGCTACGTCTTTGATATTTTACACATTCATTAAACTCTCTCTCTCTCTCTCTCTCTCTCTCTCTCTCTCTCCTTGTGCATGTGGTTTTTTGCAGGCCGCTCGAGAGAATAAGAATCCTCATTTTTTTTCCAATCATCCCATTGAGTAAGAGAAAAATTCATGCTCCGAAACCTCCAAGCACTCGATCATGCTTCATCATCTCGAGAATTATTTAACCAAAAAATTAAAAAAATAATGTAAACCCCCAAATTTTAAACTAAAAGCCCAACAAACCAAGGAGGGCTCATGTGCCAATAAAAGCTCCAAAACCCCATTAGCCTTATTAGCCTTATGAACACCCTAAGGCCCTGTTTGAATAATTTGTAAAAGAAATATAATTCTTTTTAAAACGATGTAAAGCATATTTTAAAAATTAATTTACGATGTATAACAAACTTAAAGTAAAAATATACAATAATATGTTTGGATGCACATTCAAATACATTGAATTATGAAAAGAATATTTTACATAATTATACTGTTATAATTTAATATATCATTATAACATATTTGAAACTTTTTATGAAATAATAAATATATAAATATTACATACAATTTATTGTATATTGAGATAAAATTGATGTAACATAATAAAGAACACTAGGAAATTATAAAAAACATTGTATTATGTATTTGTTTTACATAGTTTTTCTGATTTATTATTTTATATGATTATATAAAAAATATTATAATCATCATAGCAAATTATAAACAGAAAAAACGACTCTAGAATGCTATAAATAATGACAAAAGAAATTAATATGTAAGAAGAAAAAGATCAACATGAAAAATGTAATAATTATTCCAAAGTATAACACATGTCAAACATCACGTCATCAAATGTGAACAAAGTGCAGAAACAAAAAGAAAACGGAGGTAGAGACTAATAATTTTTTTACAACGTATAGTGCTAAAACGTAGAAAAAATATACTTTAAAAATATTATCCAAACACCACTTTGTATTATTTTACAACGTTTTTAAGAAATACTTTGATTTATCTTATTATTGTGATTTTACTTTGTTTTTTCAATGTATCCAAACAGGGCCTAAGGGGCAAACCAACCACCTTTTTCCCATCGTTCCCCTTCTCACTCTCTCTTCCTCTCATCTTCCTCCCCACACAAGTGCACCATGGATAGGGTTTGAAGAAATCCATTTGTGCAGCTCAAGAAGGTGGTGAAGAGGAGCAAGGAAGGTCAAGGAAGAGGAAGAAGAAGACATTGGAGCTTTGGAGAGAAGAAGGAGAAAGAAACACTAAGGATGGATGAGAAACTATTAGGGATTTATAAGGTATAGAGAATCTAATACATCTTCTTCCTCACCTCAATCTATGGATTTGGAGAGTATAATAACCATTATTCTTAGAAGATAGGAATGTGAGGAATTACATATAAGATTTATTGCATGAATGGAATGTATCCATATTCTTATGTTTATCTCCTTAATTATGTTGTCATGAATCATTCGATGCCTATTATCTCTATGTTATGTTCCTCTAATGTTAATTGAGCATTTCCATGATACTTTTGTGTATTCATACCCTAATGATAGGTATAAGATGAACTGTGAACCTTAGATGATGCATGTAAGCCCTAGGTTAAAATCTAAGTTAATTGCACCAAATGTGATGATTTCCATGTTTAAATCGGTATGTTATGAACTCTAGAATGGGGAAACTCAGTTATAGATGAACCTTCACTATGTATGTGAACTTTATGTGTGAAATTGGGCAAGATAGAGAAGAAATCGAGTGAAAATTAGGGAAGAACAACCCTAGGGCCTCACTACGGGACATCCATAGTGAGGAAAGGCCCGTAGCAGGGTGGTTGAACCGTAGCGGTCCTCAAAGGGACTGTAGTGGCCCATTTGGACCTGTAGCGCACGAGTTAGGCCATATCGCAATCCTAAGACTGTAGATGCCCATGAACCGTAGTGCATTCTCTTCCTATCGTTTTATTTTGAATAGGAACATAGTCTGACTACGACCCTGCTACAATTTAGTTGTTTGGAACCCTCGTGCACTCGTAGCGAACCCCGATATGACCATAGCGCGCCTGATTCCAACCGTAACGCACCTTGATGACTCGTAACAGATGTTATTCATATTTATATTATGTTGATTTATTTAATTGACTATTTATGATGATCATTATTGTTCAATTATGAGTTATGCTTATGTTAATCAACCATATGTGATCTATGCTACTATCATTTTTAATTATTATTGTGGAATTTTATGTCATGTATCATGTTGTTAGGGTAGGAAAATCATGTTTGATGCTTATTATACATTTAGATGTCGAAATGTATGCAAAGTCGTAATTAGATTAAAATTACAAGATTGTTTGATATGCATGATGTATTGAAAAGGAGATTATGCATAATGAATTAGTTGAGGCGCAAGATTGTTTGCTATGCATGATGTATTGAAAAGGAGGTGATGCATGATGAATTAGTCGAGGCACATTAATTATGGGGGAAGTAGCCGAAAGTGCTTCTTGGAAAGTGATGTCTCCTCACTAGCATTAGTGGGGTGTGCCCTCTAATCCATGATGCTTTATTATTATGATATCTTGTTATATTTTTTTGATGTGATGTCATTATCTTTATTATGTCATTTATAAATGTCACGAGTTTGCTTCGTTTCGCTATTGCTAAGTAGGCCCATATTATGTTACAAGATGTTCATGTAACGTCGTCGAAAAGTCCTCGTGGCCAAGCACATGAGTGTTGCATTTGGAAGGCGTTACATTTAATTTATTATACTCAGATGCAAAACAATGTTTTTCCACTCCAGCTTTGTGATACTATATGGAAGGCATTAACAATTTGTTGTCAATGAAGATACTTTTGAAAGAGGAATACTAAAACTACAATTGAGAAACTTATCAATTAGTAGTGACCTTTATCATTTGTAGCAAAATATGAAAATAATTTCACAATCCAACACATTCATCATTAATTCATTATATGAGACTGGGAAAAACAAATAAGGAATGGAGTGCGGTCTTTTGGGAGGGCGTCGTCTAATAAGAAAAACAAATAAGGAAACACATTTATCATTATTTGCCTCTAAACAAATAAGGCAACGGAACGTCGTCTTCCATCATGATCGAGCAGATTGAGGAGGTACGAGAGCTGGGGCGGCAATTTAAAATTAAAATTTAATAAAAAAAGATAAAATAATCGTTTTAAGAGAGTACAACTAAAGTAAATTAACAAAAAAAGTACAAATTAAACAATTAAGCAAACAAAGATAGTCAATTTTAAAAAGTGTCCTAAGCAAAATTAAAGTTTGAATTTTTAATCTTACTACGAAATTATTTTTACCCTGAAAAAATAAAAATAAAAATAGTAAACAAATGAAGATATAATAATTATTTCAATAAAAAGTAAATTAAAACAAAATTTAAAACTACAATATATAATTATACTCGAAATGATCTTTTTATGAAAAGTTGAGATTTTAATATATTATTATTATTATTATTATTATTATTATTATTATTATTATTATTATTATTATTATTATTATTATTATTATTATTATTAGCAAAATTAATCTCGTAATATTATAAGATATCATAACATTTTTAACCTCGCAAATGATTTTTACCGACGGCACGATTACCCAAGGGGTCTCATTTTTTCTAGGCAATATGCTGATATGTATATCTTAGGCATAACATTCCATCTTTTAAGAGGATGACCACAATCAACTCTTTGCTTCAAAAGAAAAAAAAAATCTTAGTTTCATCCTCTGTGATGTGAGATAAATCACACTGCCAGAGTAATCAATAAACCAAAAAAGTGCAGTGAAATTTCTTCTTTTTTTTTTTCCAAAATTAGAGTTCATCATGTAAGTTAGGCATCTGTACTTCTACTTGGGACACTAATTTGGCAGCCGCTGGCGGATGACTCAAGTCATCTCCAGCAACCAACCTCTGGATCTTGTTGCCATCTACTGAACCACCCTTCATTGCAGCCATCAGCGTCCTCTGCAGCTTCAATAACCCCACTCTTTTTGACGCCACGTATAACACCACCGATATAAATATGACAAAGCCAACGACCAGTATCACCCTGTTTGCATGCAGTACAGTGAGCATATATGCCATTGGAGTTCAAACATCATCATCATTTATTAAATATAGGACCTTTATATGCCAAGAAAAAAAAAGAACGAAATATTAAGGGTTAAGGTTAATTAGGATTTCCACCTCTCCATTGCGTTTCTTTGGGTTGAATGTTTGAAATTGAAGTAATTTAGATGAAGAGCTCTATGGATTACCAAAACTTGCTAGCCTTTGGACTTCAAAGACTTAACTCTTACTAAGACCAACTACTGAGTTTTAGTTTTCACAATGTTTGCATGCGGCGCATTTGCCATTGGACTTCAAGCACATCATCATTTATTAAATAGATGACCAATGACCATTATATGCAAAAAAGAAAAGAGAAACAAGACAAATTATGGGCTTAGGCTAATTAGAGATTTCCATTTCTGCATTGCTTTTCCTAGAGTTGGATGTTTGGAATTAAGTAATTTGGATGAAGCAGCTCCATGAATAACCAAAAATGATAGGATTTGGACTTTTAAAACTAGCTCACAATTAGACCAACTACTGAGTTTACATATTCACTTCCCAGATAGCTGCATATACCAGAAGGAAATAAAGCAACCAGAGATAAAATGTTCACCTATCAAGAACATCCTGGCGTTTCATTGTGGAAAGCAAATTCCGGGTACGCATCAACAAAGAGCGCTGTCCTTTGTATTCGCTCTCAGCCTTCCTCAAGACACTTGTTGAATCCTCTTAAAGAGGCACCAATTATGTGCAGTTTATGAAGAGCAAATCAAAACGAAAATAGTACTTACAAGTTATAAGTATCTAAGGATAAACAAAATCATGAATATATATTAAAAACTTTACTGAGATTTACAGTTTTGGTCCAGTTTTGGTCCAGTGACCAACCATAATGTGAGTTTTTCACTATTTATATAGTCAAATTCCTATCACTAGAATCCTGCCTGGCATGATTACATAGACATAAATAACTCCAATGAGAAAGTAGAGTTATGACCCTGTGACAACCATAATCATAGGCTCAGTTTAATCTGAAAATACTTATAGAAACAAAATTCTGAGAAAGTAATCTGTATTTCTAGTTGACTTCAGGAAATAAGTTGAATATCTTATCTGTGACATGAGTGAATGTCGAGGGGAAATATATTTTCCACTTTTTTTGGTTTTTAATTCATAGTAAATTAGAAACAATGGGGCACAATAAGTCCCACAGTGAAAATTTAAATTGGGAATCTTAATCTCCAAACAATATTTTCATCAAAGAAAATTTTACTAGTATGAAATATATACAAGGTTTCACACATTTTTCAGGATTGTCCCGATGAAAGAAAAGTTTGGATGGATTAATTCCTCCCTTTATGACAGTAGAGTTTCATAATCTTCCTCTACAAGAGTGGTTATTCTGGGAATATTTCACAATGCTGCAATGCTGTGATGAACAAGCATCTTTGGACTTATACTGTTGTTGTTTCACTCAATCCTCACACACTCTCACTCATTGTTCTGTAGATTTTACAGAATTCACTCACATTCAAACTGTTTTTGTTTGAAGAAAAATAGAGAGAAAGAGAATTGGTGCAGATGAAACATATTTCTGATGTTCCCATAGAACATTAACTACAACACAAAAAGTAACTGACTACTAACTCTAATTGATTACTAAACATAAGAAATTGTCTAATATGTCTCTGTGGCAACCCATAATCGTTACCAAATAAAAAACTGAACAAATACAAATACATAACTTGAACATAACACATCAAGTCCTAATAAATTATCTAACATATAATTGGTTGTTATGGAACTGGCGCAACTGGGGAAATATTTAAGATACGGTCTGTTAGACCACGACAAGAGGTTGCAGTGGTTTTGCGGCGAAAGTATTCTAGCTAGCTTGGGAAGCTTGGAGATAGCATATGGAGACTCATCATCCAATCCCTACTCTCGCGGATCCATCGTATATGTAATTTCTTTATTATGTGGGCGCTTGCCCTATGTACTCTGGCAGCTTTTGACACGAAATAGTGAAAACTCTTTGCGACGGTTGTAGACGTAGGAGATGCATCTCCGAACCACGTAATTTTTTTGCGTATTTTCTTTGTGAATCTTATGATCTTTCTCTTTTCATTCTTCGTTATTTCGTAATTGGTATCAGAGCCACGATGTTAATGGGCGGTGGGAGAGATGGCGACAGATGAGGGAAAGGTCAAGATTGAGAAGTTCGATGGTAAAGATTTCGGCTTTTGAAATGTGCAAATTGAATACTATATGTATCAAAAGAAACTATATCAACTCCTTTCAAAAAGCAAGCCAAATATCATGAGCGAGACATATTGGGCACTATTGGATTGGCAAGCTTTGGGCATTGTTAGATTGACGTTGGCTCGTAACGTCGCTTTCAACATCGTGAATGAGAAAACCATGGTGGGTTGATAAAGGCCTTATCAAACATGTACGAGATCTGAAGGGGCTTATGTCGCAAATCACACAACGAAATTCAATATTATCATACACAACTGAGTTCAGCGAGTGTTACTTTTGATGATGAAGTTAAGACTCTGATTTTATTGTCCTCTTTACCAAAAAGTTGGAGCACCACCGTGACGGCGTTAGCAATTCTTCCGGATCAACCAAATTGAAACTCGATGATATTCGAGATTTGATTCTGAGCAAGAATATTCGCATAAGAGAATCTGAAGAAAATTTTAGTGCGGATTTGAGAGAAGCAGAGGAAGAACACAATAACGAAGGCATAATCAAAGCAAATCAAAATCTAGATGACGAAGTCAATTAAAGCATGGTGAAAATCTTGTAAATTTGCATGCTAGAACTATGGAAAGAATGATCATCTGGAGAGAAACCGCAAAGCACCAAAAAATAAGCCAAATAATGAGGAGTCAGCCAATGATGCAATTGAAAAACATCTCAGATACTTTAATTCTAAATGTTGATAGTCTAGCAAATTCATGGATTCTGAACTCTAGAGCTTCGTTTCACTCTACCTCACAAATTGAGTGTATGAAAAATTATACTACTGAAAATTTCGGAAAGGTTTTGTCTTGTTGATGATAAATCCTTAAGTGTTGTGGGAAAGGCCGATGTAAAGATCTTGACAGATAATGTGACTATCTAGAAGTTAAAAGGTGTTCGACATATACCAGGACTAACAAACAATTTAATTGCTATGCGACAACTTGTTTCTGAGAGTTATGCTACAATGTTTGTGGGTAATTCTTGGAAAGTTACTAAATGTGCTATGGTAATAGCACGAGGCAGTAAGTTGGGTTTCTTGTATATGACAATAGACACTAAAAATTTATAACAATTACTGATTCAAACAATATGGCCGATATGTGGCATTGTAGACTTGGACATATGAGTGAAAAGGGAATGAAAGTTCTACATAAAATGGGTCGACTACCAGATTTTGAAGTCAACTGATGCATGCTGAGAAAGCAAAAGGTCAGTTTAATGGTTGGAACTTGTGCACATTGATGTGCGGGTTCCATCTCTCGGCAGGTCACTATATTATGTGACACTCATCTATGACTATTCCATGAAGGTATAAGTTTATTTTTTGAAGAATAAAAATTTACGTATTTTCTACTTTCAAAAAATGGAAATTGTAGATTGAGAACGAAATTGTGTCAAGATCAAATGTTTACGATCTGATAATGGTCGTAAATATGTGAACCGAGAGTTCAAGGAGTTCTGTGGTGAACATGACATCTGAATGGAGATGATTCCAAGGACACCACAACAGAACGGTGGTGGCTGAGCAGATGAACAAAATACTCAATGAACGACCTAAGAGCATGATAATCCATGCAGGTCCACCTAAGTCATTTGGGTGGATGCAATAAATACAGCGGCATACCTGATTAACCGCGGATCATATGTACCTTTGGAGAATAAATTGTCAGAAGAAGTTTGGAATGGTAAGGAGATAGATCTCTCTAATTTGAGGATATTTGGTTGTCTTTCTTATGTGCATATAGATTTTGCATGTAGAGTTAAACTTCATTTTAAGTTTAGAAAGTGCATCTTTATTGGATATGGTTCTCATGAATTTGGATGTCGTTTCTAGGATGATGAAAATAGAAAATTTATCAGAGAAAGAAATGTTATATTTATTGAAAAAATCATTTTTAAAGATAGACATTTTGCAAAATCTGATAATGCAAGAAAAGAAAACAAAACTCGAGTTGAACTTGAGGGCATATCAGATGAGGATGTTGCTGGATGTTAGAAAAACATTGTGTAGTTAGAACCCGAATCACCACCGATCAAGAGATCTACCCGAAAGATCAGACCACCGATTATGTATTCTCCTTCACTAAATTTCATGTTGTTAACTGATGTTGATTGTGCCAATTATGACCTTATCCCACTAGGTGGAGTCGGCTACATGGATCATACGACGCCATTGCGCTCGTTGATCTATGTTCATGAGATTCGACGAGATTTTACGTTGGCTGTCGAGGCCTAACACAACCCTCCTCCTTTATCCGGGCTTGGGACCGGCTATAAACATAGGCGGAGTTTGTTAACTGATGTTGATGAGCAGAATATTTCAGGGAAGCCTTGGAGGTCCAGGATTCTGTTAAGTGGAAGGTAATAATGAAAGAGGAGATGAACTTATTGAATAAGAATAAAACCCGAATGCTTCCTGAATTGCCTATAAGGAAAATGACATTGCATAACAAATGGTTGTACAAGATAAAAGAGGAGGTAGATGACAACAAAAGGTACAAGGCAAGATTGATTATTAAAGGTTTTGATCAGAAGAAAGGTATAGACCATACTGAAATATTTGCTCCAGTTGTGAAACTAACAACTATTAAATTGGTGTTCAGTATAATTGCCGCTGAAAGTTTCCATTTTGAACAATTAGATGTAAAGACAAAATTCCTCCATGGTGATCGGAAAAGGATATCTACATGAAGCAACCAGAAGATTTTCAAGTTCCTGGTAAGAAAACCTAATACCCAAGTTTACCGAGAGTTTGCATGGTCTGAAGTAAGCTCCTCGACAGTGGTATAAGAATTTAATAATTTCATAAGTACCAATGTCTTTGAAAGATGTTTTTTTCTGAACATTGTTGCTATATCAAATATTTTGATAACTCTTACATCATATTACTCTTGTATGTGGATCATATGCTCTTTGCAGGTTCAGATATGAAGGAAATTAAAAAGTTGAAGCGGTTATCAAGTTTGATTGAAATGAAAGAATTAGGAGCCGCAAAGAAAATACTTGAGACGAAGATCGTCCGTGATAGAGGAGTTGATACTTTGAAATTGACTCAAGAAACATATATTGAAAAGGTGCTTGAGAGATTCTCTATGCAGCATGCAAAGCTTGTGTAAACATCTTTGGCGAGTCATTTCAAGCCTTTTAAAGATCAATCACCCAAGACAAATGAGGAAGACAACTACATGCATAAGATTTCTTATGCATCAACAGTAGGTAGTCTTATGTATGTATGGTAAGCACTAGACTAGACATTGCTCATGCAGTGGGAGTTGTTAGCAGATATATGTCAAATCCAAGAAAGGAACATTGACAAGCAGTCAAATGAATCCTTCGGTACTTAAAATAAACAAAAGGTAAGAACTTTGTTTAAATGAAGTAATTTATATCTGAAGGGTTTTGTTAATGCAGATTTAGGTGGTACATTGACACTGGTAGAAGCACCACATGATATATCTATACTCTAGGTGGCACTGCTATAAGTTGGATGTCTCAATTGCAAAAGATTGTTGCTCTCTCTATTACTGAATCAGAATATATAGCTATGACAGAGAAGTGCAAGAAGATGATTTGACGAAAGGGCTTTCTTAAAGAGCTAGGCAAAGTGCAAATCAAATATGTTCAGTGACAGTCAAAGTGCTATCCACCTTGCTAAGAATCTAGTGTTTCATGCTAGAACAAAGCACATAAGACTAAAGTATCACTTCATTAGAGATCTTCGTGAATATGAGACATTGGTTCTTGAGAAGATTCGTGGGTCAAAAAATTTCGACATGTTAACCAAGATGGTGGTCACAGAAAAACTGAGGTTTTGTACAATCCCAGTTTGCCTCTATTGCTAATTGAAAGGAGGAGCCATCTAGAGTTGCACATCCTGACAATTGTTCTTTCCCTAGTGTTTGTATATTGATCAAGTCTCCAAGTGGGAGAATGTTGGAGATAGCAGATGGAGACTGATCACTGATACGATTCCACTTTGTATTAATTAGTGCGTTGGTTAAGAAAATAGTGGGTAGTTACAATGTTTTACTAGTCTATGGTAGTTTTAGTATAGTTATAGTAACTAACTCATACATGTTATAAATACATGGATGAGTTAAAGGTTTAGGCAGCCTTTGAGAAGTGTATCATCATCCTTGTAATTGGAGTTTGGTCCACTCCACACGGACTATGGAGATTTGTCATCTCGAATGGACAAGTTATTAGTTGTAATAGTGTTTAAGATTCTTGCACTCTTACTACTAATAACAATTATCTTGTTTTCGTTTCTATAGTCATACTGATTCATATTTTCAGCTTCTATCAATGGTATCAGAGCAGCAATGATCTCGCAAGAGTGAACACTTGGGAAACTTACAAAATGTTCCTACCATTCCACTATGTTCAATTGCATCCATCATGAACAAATCATTGAAAATTCATTTCCGAAGAAGAAGAAGAAGTTCAAAGATCATATGGGTAGTTACAATGTTTTACTAGTCTATGGTAGTTTTAGTATAGTTATAGTAACTAACTCATACATGTTATAAATACATGGATGAGTTAAAGGTTTAGGCAGCCTTTGAGAAGTGTATTATCATCCTTGTAATTGGAGTTTGGTCCACTCCACACGGACTATGGAGATTTGTCATCTCGAATGAACAAGTTATTAGTTGTAATAGTGTTTAAGATTCTTGCACTCTTACTACTAGTAACATTTATCTTAGTTTTATTTCTATAGTTATTGTCATTTATATTTCCAGACTCTATCAACACCCAACCCTCCTGTCGTGGATTATATGTATTTCTCTATTCTGTGGGCGGTTGCCCTAGCTCTATCATATATATGTGATTTTAGGAACAGTTATGTACTCTAATGGTTTTTACATGAAATAATGAACTCTCTGCGATGATCGTGGACGTAGGAGATCCATCTCCGAACCATGTAAATTTTATGCGTATTTTTTTGTGTGAATCTTGTGATCTTTCTCTTTCCGTTCTTCGTTATTTCCCAACACTAGGAATAGGTTCATAGACAACGCCTCCCGAAGACTTCATCAAGATAAAATAGATGATTTATCCCATGGAAATATAGAATTTGCAAGAGCTGGAGGACTTATCAGAAATTCTCAAGGATGATGATGCAGTGGGTTCATCTGCAATATTTCGAGACATTTTGATTGGAATGAATTATAGCCGGACGAGAGGCTTCCATAAAGTCACTTTGGATGTTGATTGAGAGGTAGCAAGAAACATGATTTTGGAGTAAAGCAGTACTAATCCTCAACTTCAATTTTACAGGCAACTAGGGACCTCTTGAATCAGAATTGGCAGATTGTGGTCAAGTACACATGCACAGTTAAGACTGAACCACACTCTAGGAACTCATGAGTTTTGAGTTTTTTCTTGAAAGAATTAGCCTGGTACTATTGGGTGACTTAGTTGAGGCATCTATTCCCTGTTTTTGTGTTTATAGTTAATTTCCAGGCTAAATCATGTCTTTTCACCGAGAAAAAAAGCTAGTAATAAGTGAGGGAGCAATACCAAAAGTAACCAATGTGTTTGCACTTCTTTCAACCTCCTGCAAGTATTAATTTGTTAAAAGCGGCTCATCAAAATTATAAAGCTATGAGTATATTTGGACAACTATTACCTGAACCATTAGTTGACGAGTGCGACGAAGGCTCTCAGTAATGCTTTCTGCAGCAGATGTCATGCCAGTTTTTGTCCTACAACCATTAGAGAGTTCATGAATGACCAATCATAACCATCAAATTTATGAGAAATATCAATTTCAAAAACCATCAATCATATTATATAGCTTAGAATCTTGATCAACCTATAGTTATCAAATTAAATAGTAAAAGTTTTTCTTTTGAGTTTCGAGGGGCATACAATAGTAAAAGTTAAGTGATTTACAACATCCTTCGAAGAAAATAATATGGAGAATTATTCACAGTATGTATCTGTATTATGTGTCTTCCATGCTTGACGAAATCAGGCAGAGTTTCTTCAAGAAATAAGGTTCGTATCAATGATTCCAGGAGCTTCAAATGTGGTATGGATGAAGGATTTATGTATCATCATGACACTATTGCTTGTTGTCCTACTTGTGTCTTTTAACTAGAAACCATGGAAAGCTTTCTTTTGAGAGGGAACAACCATGACAACTTAAAGATCTGACACTTAGATAAACCAAATCATGTATATTGCAAGCTCAAAAGATTCAATAGAACTTTTTATACGAGCTTCAAAGTGCTGGACATAGAATTGTTAAATGGTTAGGTTTGCTTGATAATGCAATGATGACTTACAATGACATATATGCATTAGGTCTTTAATACTCAAATAAATTGGTTGTTGATAGCATTTTAAGATGTAACTACAAGCCCGTGTATATCACAAGAATCAGAATGGGCTCCCTGATAATGATCCATTTTTTGAGTTTCATAATGGGTTATTCCCCCTACACCTTGAACTATCACGATTTTTCACATCTAACCCTATGTACTTAAAATTTCGCTTTTCATCCCTGATCTTTTGAAGTTTTGACACTTCATTTTGGTCGGTAATTGTCATTTAGAATTCTATTAGGTTTATTTTTTGACTAACCTAATTACACTCTCTCGCTAAAAACTGCACGCTCGCGCATGAGAGCTCAGGCGAGTTCGCCTCTGCGCAAGCTTGCCTCCAGTAGTGCACTCATCGGTGTCAGAGAACCTTGAGCAGGAGCTCGCCTTCATGCCGCGCTGAACTCTCTCTCGCTCTCTCTCTCTCTCTCTCGCTCTCTCTCGGCTCTCTTTTCCCTCTCTCTCCAGCGCGTGACTCTGCTCTTTTTTCCCCATCTCTCCCCAATGCGCGACTCTTTCTCTCTTCCCTCTCTCAAGCGCGCAAGAACTAGTCACACGCAGATCTTTGTGGGCAACAGCTCTCTCTATGTGTGGGAGCTCGCTGCATGCAAGCCCTGCACGCGAGAGCTTTGTGCACATGCTTTACGTGCAAAAGCTCTGCGCATGAAAGCTCTACGTGCAAGAGCTCGCCGAGCGTAAGAGCTCATTGCGTGTGAGCTCCACATAGTGATCTCTCTCTTGAGTGTCGACGCCTTCTCCACAACCTTCATGTCTGTGATCTCTTGTTCCCTTAGATTGTTGGTGTGGTTGTGGGCGTCGTAGGAGATCCTATCGGCCACCACATGGCACACTGGCACCACTCTCCTGATGCGCATAAAGGCGCACTCCCACTTGAGGTTCTCCGGCACCGACGAGTGTGCTGGCTAGATCACCGATGCAACCTCTCGCATGAGCCTTGCGCGAGCGTCATTTTGAGAGAGAGAGGAGAGTAGTTTAGTCAGATAAAAAATAAATTTAACATAATTCTAAATGGAAGTTGACGAACAAAGTGAAGTGTCAAAACGTTGAAAGATCACGGGTGGAAAGCAAAATTTTAATAATGTAGGGTCAGATGTTAAAATTTCTCGATAGTTCAAAAGGTGCAAGAGGAAATAACCTTACATAATGGTAAACATTTTCTTGCTTGCAGGACAAGACAGTTTTGTGAGTCTAGATGAGTTGACTAAAAATTTTGAACCTAAAATATGTGGACCATCAGTTTTCTATCTTGTTTCTGACTATTAAATTAATTAATTAGTTTCATTATAACATGATAGAAAAATGAAGAGTGTTTAGCCTGTTGACTGTTGACTAGTATAGTTTGCCAATGTAAATTGATCTGAAACTTAAAATCACTTTGCAATTCAATCAAACACAAAGAACGTACTGTAAGTTACGTCTGCGTATGGTAGACTCTTCTCCACCTCCTAAAAGGAGCTCCCTCTGCAAAGAAGATTTCTGATATAAGGGACACTGAACAATAGAGATGAAATGAAGAGCCATCAAATGTTAACAAGGCTGAACAGAGTTTGGAACGCACTCGACATAGAAAAGATACTTATAAATTAGATGAACGTCGGAAGGCAAAAAAATATTCAACATCATTCTCATCCAACCTTCGTTAACAAACTGAAGGCATATGATTCATAGAGACTTCATTTTATGTCAAGCACCTATGTGAATTGTATATGACAAAGGTGTAGGTCTGGAAACTTGGCACTTCATTTTCCTTATCATATATATTTAGCGAGCAATCTAACAAAAATACCTATATTCAGTAGGCAGTACCCTTTCAAATACCAACACCAGAGAGCACATAAATTAGTTCATAGTGATTGATTATTGTCGTAATATTATGATCAATTAAGGATTAATGGATTTGCAACATATTTAAACTGTTGCACCACGAAACAGTTAAATCTGAATCTTTCATCTGATTTGAATGGCCCAACTCCCAAGTTGAAATTGCCTTACTTTAGTCTGGTCCATTTGTAATGAGACAGATTTATCCGTTTCATGGTGCAATGGATTAAAGGTGTTGCACCCCCATTAAACCCTATGATCAATGTGATAGAGGACATGAAATCTAATTTTCTTTTTATTGATAATAAACTTTTAATAGAAGAACAAGTTTGTTTGCAGTATTGGATCCATGGAATGAATCAGCAGCAGAATGAATATGAATATCAACTTTAGTAAGGACACTTACCTCTTCCTGAGCAGCTTTTCTGATGTTTACTTTCGCTTGCAGATTAGCCTTCCGCAGGCTCATATGCAAACTGAAGTAAGGAAATGGTAGATGAAAGTAAAAATCCGCAGAAAATGATAACAATAGCTGTAAGGATGCAAAATCAGGACCAGGATACAAGAATTGCTTAAACAGAGAAAGTGGGCTGAAGTTTACTTCTGATACTGTTCCTTCCAAAATTCCAAGGTTAATTTGGCAGATTCTGATTCTTCTACTGTAGCCAGCTGCTGGGCAAGAAAATCAAGCTTAAATTGCATTGCTCTCAGCGATGCAAGGCCATCCTGTGCAGCACCATTTAGTCTAGGAAGAGAATTTGTTTCTTGTATCCCACTTCCAGACTTTCCACAGCTTTCAATTGCTTTGATCTGGTCTTGTACTCGTAAAACTGTATGATCCCACTCTTTCTTCAATTTCATAACAGCTTCAGCAACTTCATCCATTGTGAACTAAACAAAGTAGTACAGCACTCAAAAACAAACACGATCACAGAATGCCTACATATAAAAATAGTGTTTGCATCATTCAAAGACCTTGAATTTAGCAATAAAACCAAATTCTCTAATAACTGAAAATTTAGCAAATTCTTATAGGGACACAACAACTAGTTGATATTTCACTGCTTCAGCAAGTAGTAGATCTCACTCAATGCCATCTCAGACAATAACAACTATCTTGCCACTTAGCATGGGCCAGAAACTATATGTAGGCACATCCACAATATAGGTCATCTACTATGATTATTTCTAGGTGGAATTTTTAATGTTAAATATTACCTTCCTCTATATGTTTATCAAGAAAAGATCAAATAAACAGTGTGTTATATATTTTCAGAAGTCTCCAAGTAAGCTTCTTCCATGTATAAACCAGCACAATAAACATCACATTTGATGTGCATCCAAAGTAATCAAACCTTTAAAGAAATAAAAGAGAGGCACAATACTCGGAAGCAACAATTAACAGAATCAAGTTATTTCCACAAAAAACATAAAATTGAATCTTTTATACAGGATTTTCAAAGAAGAAATGACAAATCAAATAGGAACTATGTCCTGTTGCAGTATTATACATCATTATTATCCAAGTTATATAAATTGTTCATAGAAAGTCACAATGATTAGTGAGAAAGCAAAGACAGAAAGAAATTAAGAGGAGAAAGAAGAATTTTTCATAAGTAAGCATTAGTACTTTGGGGGTACAACTAAGCAATATCAATCAACAACACCAATGTGTGATTTTTGACAAAGAATCTATACAATGGGCCACAAAAATCAAGAAGTAATTCAAGCTTGAGGTGCAAGAATCGTCATCAGTGTCAGTGATTCAAAGCCTAATATAAACAACTGTGAAGATCAGCACTGAGTGACAATCCAACAATGAGGCAAATGAGCACCAGGAATCCCTGGCTCCTCAATGCTGCTTGCGGAAGCATTACAGGTTCGAACCCACCCCAAGTCCTCCTCCTCCCTCTTCTCCTTGTGTTGGTTGTTGCAGAGCCTTCATTGAGGCAAGCAAACCAAATCATATATCCAAATTATGAATAGCATGTGGTACTTGTATGATTAGAAAAGTAATTGGTAATCGAAGTAAACAATACACCAAATCATGCTTCTCCTAGCAGAGCTACCATACCTACTCACTCCATGAATTTAACTTATAACCTACGATCTGATATTGTAAATTATGATGAACAATTTAACCTCACATGATATATATGTAGCAATACACATGTACTTAGCAGTCTGTCCATTTAAGATTTCTTCAAGTCCCAAAATTAGATCAATTGCATATAGCATTGATGATCATAACTCTTCAAAGATTCATGGAAAACACGGTACAAGACTCGATTCAAACCTATATAACCATTCCATCATGTCACGGAATATACATATATCTACAATATTCTTATACGACATTGATTTTGTTTACGAAGGAAAAGGATGGCTAACCAGCATTGTAGCTATAAACATCGAATTAGCAAAGAAGAATATATAAGCTTTAGAAGACACATGTTAAAATATATATGGTCTATATTATTTGAAAACATCTAATCTTCAGTATATATCCAGGTTCCTTTAGGCATTTCATCAAACAGTAATAGGCGACATTTTTTAATCATGTACTCAGCATACAAAGGTTATTTCAGCCAACTAAAAATCTGATAAGATATTTTCCCACAATTCTATTAGATAAACAGAATTGGCAACAATGACATCAAATTATGTCGAAAAGAGATTCTAAACTGTAAATCAATAGTAGATAATCCACCATGGAGCTAGGTCAATCCAAAGCAAAATCACGGTTTTTCTTTCATCTCTGCCAAATACTAAGAAAATGTTCGCATACATATATTTTCCAAAGAGGACAAAAATTACCTCGTCGGATAGAATTGCGATGATGGGAACCTAATCCAGATAAAAAAATTCTTCTAGCATCGAACAAAGGAGGAGAAAAATTAGCAGGACTCGAGAGGGTTAGGAGTCACCTAATGTGATTGCCGAAATCAAATTCCAGCGTGTGGCTTCGTCCCTGGAAATTGACGGAGTAGACTTGGAGCTCCAGAGAGGAAGGAAAGAAGGAGTTCGTTCGTTCTTGGGGGTGAAGAAGAAAAAAAAACTCTTTTTGCAAAGAACAAATACCCTTCCTACAAAGAAATAACATTTGCAAAAGTCAGGGTGTTAACAGGATGAATCGGTGAGAATTGCATCAAACAAACAAACAGAGGAATAACGTCGAACAACTCAACGGCGTCTCGTTTATGAGGACCGAATTTTCCACTGCAACCCAGATCAAGCATTACATTTGAGTCGAGACCGAATCAAACGAAAGGAGGACAACAGGAAGGTGAGAAGTGAGATGAGTGGAGGATACCTGTTCTCCGGCGAGCACCACGGAGATCCCACGGCGGAGGCGATGACAGCGGCGGAACAGGACGTCGCCGGCGGTGGAGGAGCCGGTGAGAGATGGACAGGTGTTGACGCGAAACAAATCTACGACCGTTTTGGTTGAGTTGAGACACGTCGTCGCTGACATGGAAAAGTGGACCCACGTCTGGATGATTTCTTAGTCGGGTCACTAATAGAATTTGTTAAGGAACTAAATCATAAATCGGTTGAATTTAATAGGATTAAAACGAAGTTCTAATAAAATATTATTATTATTTTATTTAAAAAATAAAAAATATAATGCAATATGAACTTATAAAACATAATTGAATAAAAATTTATTAATCATTATTTTAAAATAATCAAACTCAAGGTTGTCATAATTGAATCGAAAGATAATTCGAAGAAGTTTTTGAATCCTTCCGAATCGAATGCTATTAGAAAATATTAAATTAAAATATAATTTATAATTTGGATGAAGAAAAGAAATGATTGGCATTGAGGAGAGATGTACATTTATGGACTTACGTGATATGTGTGGCAAACACAATGTCCAAAAGATTTTATAAGTTGAATACTATTTTATTATAAAATAAAGTGTTATACCCGAATTCGATAACCCTTAATTTGAATTTAATAAGAGTAAAAGCACTATAAATACGCCTTAGGGGTTTGAGTCATAATTTTTTTATTCAAAAAATTTATGACTGACCCTAGGTAAGACGAATCTCTCTCCCCTGTCTTCATATTTGTTTCTTCGATCCGTCTCTCATCTCATGTGTTTTACCCGGCCTAGGAAAAGAAGACCCACGATCTCATCAGGAGAGACGTCGGAGAGGACGCTCCCGAATGCATAGGACAAATCCCGACGAACCCGAAGATATATTTTCTCGGGCGGATTCTTTGTACATAAAATAAAGTCTTAGATATGCATGTTTTCGCGAATTTTCTTTAGAGATCTGTATTGTATACAAAAGGATCTAGATAGGGGAGTTGTTCCCTCATGAAAACAGGCATCGTCGATATGGCGTGGGCCACGTCATGTAGGTGCAGGTGCGGACGCGGGCCATGCTGCGCGTCGGGCAGCATAGCGCGCACGACAGAGCACGCCAAGCATTGTGCGCGCTTAGCAGCGCTGCACGTGACCCTGCGCGTCTGGCGGCGCTGTGCACGATCGATGTGCATGCAAGAGCATTGTTTGCGCCCGAGGCGATGCACGTGCATGATAAGCGCACTTGGCGGAGCATGCTAGGCAGCAATGGACGAGCGCATGACGAGCATAGGCGGCGCATGGCGGGCGTAGGCGGCACACAGCACGTGCATGGTGGACGCGGGGCACGGAGCATGATGACGCAAGGAAGACGGACGCGGGGGCACGAAACATGACGACGCATGGCTAGCGACCGGAGCGCGGTTGGCAGCGCGGAGCACGACAAGCAGATGTGTGATGGACGGGCGCAGAGCACGATGGACAGGCGCGGAGCGCGTCTAGCGAACGCGGAGCACAGTGAGTAGTGTGGCAGCATGATACCTTAGAAATCACACGGTCCGTGCCACCCTGGCGCGATCCGTGTTGACCCTACAGGACACGGACCGTGTTCTGACAACACAGTTGTGTCCTCGAACCAATTTACAGAAACCTGAGGGTATCCTAACTGTAGATAGGTTATAGTACAAAACTTTTTAATGAATTGTTGATAATGAAACCTAAGGATCTTGACGAGGTAAGGATACAATATTAATAATAAAATAAATAGGACGCCGACTATTTTTTGAAGTTGCAGAGTTAATGATATATGGCGGGTAGTGTGGCCTCTATCTGGTTTATGTTGTTCAGTTAGCTCCCGCTCTATAACAAAGAGGATACATGTGCATCCTCCATTTTTTAGGTCATTGGCCGTAGTTAGTACACCACCACTAGCAGTCTGGCGTACCTGTAAGACACATGAGCAATTAATTAAAATACCCCAAAGTCACTTGAATGCATTAGTGGGAGAAGATCAAAGATTGTTAAATAAATCTCATATCACTTACACATTTAAATTGATGTTCTGATGTTGTTCCAGGTCATGAATATAATCCTGATGTTGTTCTAGGATATTGTTATTTTTTTGAGGTTGTTCTAAGATAGCAGGTACTATTGATATCTTGATATTGTTCTAGGATATGGTTGAATTCTTGATGTTATTCCAGGGTAATTGATATGTATGAACTCCTCATGTTGTCCCAGGAAAGCATGGTTTTATCTTTATGCTTACAACAAGCTTAGATTATGTTGCTTACCATTATGACCATTGTTATAGTATGAAAAGCCTGATTTAATATCCAGATTCATGTTGATGTCTATTTATATACTTTATGTACTTGTTGCTTTATATACTGAACGTTTTATGTTCATGAGATATTATTTCTTCTTTGTTGAATTTCACAGGTAACTAGATTGTGGTGGATTCCTGATGTTGGTGGTGTGTGCGATGACTGACACTCATGGTGGATATTATTTGCACATGGATGTCTTTTGAGTCTCTTTGTCATTAGGTCTCTCTATTTTTTAATAATTGTGTTGTATGGATGTCAGTCAAGATATTGAACTCCTTATTAATGAGGGACATGTAGACTCTCAGTTTATTTATCTTTCGCATTTTATCTATTTAGACTTTTTAGTTATCTCAACCTTAGTTTCATTGTTCTATTTATTCCGCATTTTTGTAACTAGTCAAAATGTCAAAATTTCAGTCAAAGTTTTGTATGACGTGTAACATCTTTAGGTCCAAATTTTGTCACGTGGCGGGGTGTGTGTTTGAAGGTGTTGCATAAAGTTTAATGATTGTATTGATATAAAGGGTATAATTGAGCGACCATTTGTGAAGGTTAACACTATCTTAAAAAAATTCACTCATTTAATATTTTAAAACGGTTCAAATATTGTTTTCATACTTTTTTTTCCTCAAGAGAATGCCGCATTCATGGAAATGCTTATTGGGTTATATTATTTACTTTTTCAAGTATAATTTTTTTATACCTTTTAGTGAATCTTATCTAACCTTACCATTATTTCTCTAAATATGTTAGAATTTGTTAATTCAAACATCGCTATTTTTCTTTCATGAAATTGTATAGGTTTAATTATATATTTTCCTTTTCTTTGCTATTTTTTGTAACTTGTTTATCAAATTGTACACACATTGTAATTACATTTAAAGTTTACTTTGTGTTTTTATTTTACTTGTGACAACTACATCTTTTAAAGTAATTATTTTGTAATGAATGTCTTGAAGATACAATTGTGTGTTTAAATGGGATATAATTGTCCTAGTAACCATCCGCGGGTTCAGGAAGGATCCCGACGATGCTGGAGACGGTCTACGATGTCAATTTGGAGTGGCATCACGTGGTTTGGTGTCCTCGTGAAGGGCGGCCGGTTACCAGGACAAGGGTGGTGTAGGTTCCTCCAGTTGCGATTTGCATATGAAGACAATTAAGAGAGATCAACGACAACAACGGGAGGTAGATGTGACTCAAAGATGGAATAAGAAGGCATCGAAATGAATCGAGTTGCAAAAATGGAGTCATCGACGATAAGTGAAGCTTTGTATGAGAGAGAGAGAGAGAGTTAGGATTTTGTTCGATGGACAAGGGCTCCCAGAACGTGTCCATTCCTTTTATTAGTCGTAAACCCACGTATGTCCACCTTCATTATCCGACCATATTTGCTCTATCGATCATGGCACTGCTCGTTCATGTTTTCCAACATTCGTGCTCGGTTTTTATCCTTCTGTTGCAATGTTCAAATGAGCTATTGCCTCATATGTGCTCAGCTGTCGAGCACGAACATCGCTGATGTTTCAAACTGCTAACATGCAAGAGGTGCATGTGTCACAGAGTGTTTGTGTGAACACAGTCACGTGTGCCGTCTAGGTGAGTAGGGCGTCTAGACAAGCCTAAATGAGTGGATTTGAGTATGTGGGCACCGAAAATCTTAGGGCACGATGAGGCAACGGAGAGGTGTCATGTGGGGGGTCTTGCGAAAGGAGAGTCAAGAAGGGCGCTTGGCAGCGCTTGAGCAGGTTCTTCTCTGATGGGACACGAAGCTTGTGTGGCGACGCTTGAGTGGCGCTTAATAGGCACTCGAGCAGGCGCTTCTCCGATAGGACACATAATTTGTGCGGTAACGCTTGAGCGGGTGATCGAGCGTCAACATTCCGATGGGTTGGGGGCACCGATGGGGCAGTGACGTGTGGACGTCTTGCATGAGGCATCAAGACGAGCACTTGGGCGACAACAATGCGATGGGACACTGGGTGCCGATGGGTTGGTGATGTGCGGGACGAGAAATTTTGCTTGGGACGTCAAGATGGGCACTTGTGCGACAATGTTTCGAAGGGATACGAAGGTAAATGCTTGGTTTGCTCCAAGAAGGAGACCTAGTTTACATGGAAAGCACCTTAGAGCATTTGGCCTCAATGCAGGGGGCGTGAGTCCCGCTATTGAGGCATACATGCTAGAAACATTAATGATTCCTTGAAAAATGATTGAATTTCATTAAACAAGGCAAGATGTTACATCAGGGTAGAGGGTAGCATGCTTCCCTACAATATACAATTGATCAAGGGTAAATGATGAAGAGTAGCACGGAGGACCTCCTCAAGGGGTGTAACTCCGCATGATTATTGTTAGGAAACTAGGGGAAAAACCTATAAAATCCTAAGGAAAAGAAGGACTAAGTATATCAGTATTCCTAAGAAAAGTATAAAGATAATTTGAGAGTATTCATTTGATGCCTCTTGATAAAAGTGGGCATGATCCATCAAAATGAGGTGCGCTGGTAGGTTATGGTGCGAAGCTACAACTTAGATGTTTATTATGAGTGCGTGACGATGTTTGAGCGCTATAGAAGGACCAGTGACACGTGCTTACTACAACAATCACATTAGTTATATATAAATTGGATTTAGGTGGTAGAGATTTACCGCTTGGAAAGAAAAGAAAAGGTGTTGTTGATGCACCTTGAAGTCGGGCGCCAACTTTTTGAATGGAGAAATCGGGCGTCAACTTTTTGAATGGAGAAAGAGAGAAAATAAAAGAGATAAAAAGAGGAAAAGAGTAGAAAAATAAATTTCTTCTTCTTGAATTCTTTTTTGAATAACATCATCTTTATCTTTATTTCTTGTTTTATTTATGCTATCTTGAATCAATTATATAAGCTCATGGAGATTTTGGTCTTGGACGTAGTTCGATATGCCGAACAATGTAAATTATGTGTATTATTTAGTTTATACATTATTTTATATTATATAATTATATATTATTTTACAAATTATCATATGATTATCATTATTATTATTCCGCATTAGTTAATATAAATGATTCTACCTTTTAATATAATTATTTTATAATAGGAGTGAGGGTGTTGTTTAGTAAAGAAAAATTGAAAATAGGTTATAACTGGTTATAAAATTTACAAAAGGAAAAAAAATGGAGTTCAAAATCCAAATTAGTTATAAGCCAAAATTTAAGGAATGAAAACCCAAATCATGGGTTATAACTGGCATTCAATTGCATAATATTAATTTCTTGTTTTGGGACATTATATATATGAGCTTTTAGTTTTTCACGCTATCCAATTTTAACCCATGATTTCAATTTCACCACTACAAGAAATTTAATATTTTTTGACGGAATTTCTGACGGAAAAATAAAAAAAATCCGTCAGAAACCCTTTTTCTGACGAAATTTTTGACTGAAAAAAAAGTCAGAAAAAATCTCGTTGGAAAAATATTTCTGACGGGTTTTGAGCTCGTCAGAAATTCTGACGGACATTTCTGACGGGTTCAAAGCCCAAAAAGGCCCCTCAGAATTTCTGACGGGTCACGAGATCATCAGAATTTTTGAGGGGCTTTAGAGCCCCGGGGCACTTAATTCCGTCAAAATTTTTAAAAAAATTAAAAAAATATTTACAAAAAAGATTAATATTAATTAAAATATACTACATATGATACCAAATATTTAAAATAATATATATTTTATTTTACATATATTCAAAATACTACACTCATTTTAATTAATGTATACCACTCATTAATTACAGATGATTAAAAAAATACAGAATATTACAAAAAATTATAGAATATTAAAAAAGATTACATATGATTACAAAAAATATTACAGAATATTACAAAGGGATTACAGAAAAATTATAGAATATTACAAAAAAATTATGGAATATTAAAAAAAAGTACAGAATATTACACATAATTACAAAAAAATACAAAAGAAGAACACTGTTGGCATCCAAGGAACTCAAGCGCGTGCGGTGTCGAACGAACTCAAAGAAGAAGAATGGCGAAGGACGCGCTCGCCGGATCTGCCGCACGCGGCCGGATCTGGCCACAACACGGCTAGATCCGCCGCGCGGCCTCACAGCGCGGCCGGGGGTCTCGGCGATGGCCGATCTCGTCGCCGCGAGGCACATGAGAAGAAGAAAGAGGGAGGTTCTCCGCGCTAGCCGATCTCGTCGCCGTAGAGCACATGAGAAGAAGAGGGAGGAGGGAGGTCGGCCACCGGACCAGAAGAAGAAGAATGAGGAGCGAAGGAGGAGGAGGGAGAGGAAGAGGGAAAAATGAGAAGAGGGAGGAGGAGAGAAAAATGAAAAGAGGGAAAAAAATTAAGGAGGGAAAAATAAAAAGAGGGGGAAAAATATAAGGAGGGAAAATAGAAAGGAAATAAGTTTTCTGACGTCAAAAAATTTCTGACGGGTCTAATCACCCGTCAGAAATTTCTGACAGTATCCCGTCAAAAAATTTCTGACGGGTCAGAATCCCATCAGAAATTTTTTGACGGGCCTCATCACCCGTCAAAAATTTCTGACAGTACCAATACCCATCAGAAATTTTCTGACGGACCTTCTCACCCGTCAAAAATTTTTAACGGTACAAATACAGGGAATTCCGACCCGTCAGAAATTTTCTGACGGGCTTCCTAACCCGTCAGAAACTCTGACGTGTATTCTTATCCGTCAGAATTTCTGTGGGGTACGTTTTTCCTGAGAAATATTTGTAAGAATTTTTGAGGGAATATGTTCCGTCAGAATTTTTTGTAAGAAAATTGAAGTTTTCTTGTAGTGCAAGTTGTTTTATAACTTTTTCATCAACCAAAATGAAATCAACCGAAGTTTATTTAATAGGGGAGATGTAGCCATCAATTTACTTTACCTTTTTTCCATGTCTCCCTTTTTTTAGTTTTGACATTTTTGATACAATATCCAACAATGAACAACTGTGACTTCTTCCTCATTCGCACTTTTCTCATTTTTGTCGTTTCATATATTTAAAATACATTTACATGTTTTATCTTACTTTTTCGTCTACGAAATGAATTAAAATAGATTAGTCTTCCTCCCATCTTTGAAACGTGTCTTCATCTAATACTCCTCTCTCTCTCTCTCTCTCTCTCTCTCAAAGTCTCAATCAATATACATATATAAAAATGTATATGTCAATTTGCAAAAGAGAATTATATCTCATACATGGGAAGACAAATATTTTCATCACCTTTTGGTTTCACTTTACATGTTTTTTGTTGCAATGAAATCGCCAATTCCATGTACCAATTCTTGTTCTTTTATCTTATTTTATTGTTCTACTAACAACTTTATGCGTGGCTAGTCATAAATAAGAAAAAAAAGTACTTCTTTTATCCGTCATAAAATATAAAAAAAATAAATATATAAAGTTTTGAGGTGACCATCGAGAGGCCAAATAAGAAACGTCACCTTTTTATATAAAATAACAATTAAATCCGAAAACAGCGGGCCAATCAGATTTGGCTTCTGGTGGCCCCCACGGCGAGTAAGTTACACGTCGGACCTTTCATCAGGTTACGTCATCGCGGTCGTCTTTTAAAAGCACCACCAAACGTTCAACGCCTCCGCCCAATTTTTTCTTTATCCACCCAACTGTTGACCAAAGCGATCACCTGGTGGGCCCCGGATATTTCGCCTCTCCGATTGGTTGGTCTATTTTTAGGTTTCAAAATCAAACTTAAATTGCTTAGGACTTGATACTCTCACGCTCGAAAAGCTGAAATAAAACCCGAAGTTTCGAGCAATTGTGAGAGCAATGCGCACTCATTATCATATACGCGAGTGACCATATCTCGTAGTATAAAAAAAGGCTTTGACGTAGCATTTGACTTTGGTTGCTTAGATCGGGATTGCTGGGCCCCACCTGCCGTTGTCAAGGTTTTATACGCTAGAAAACGATGTTGCCTGTTCGAACCCGACATCCATCCCCAGGAAGCGGTAATTTGTACGTGCGTTGCGATCGAATTAAACTCCACCTGTACGCACGATCGAGGAATCAGATCACCGGCGGAATGGAATCGGACGGTTGTGATTGCGCGGATGAGCGTAAGATTCTTGCGCGCGAGGGGACGACGTATCGTTAAGATGGGAGTGGAGAGCTCCCCATTTCCCCTCAACGTCCAACCGTCGACCCGGTCCGACGCCGACCGGTCCAACCTCACGAGGAAGCCACGAACCCGCCGGCCGCCGGCCTTCGTCTCTCCCGTATAAATTACCAACGCCCTCTTCTCTTCTCCCTCCTCTTGATGCGATCCCTTTCCTCGTCTCGTCTCCGCCTCCTCCACCACCATCTCCAACGAAGCCCTAACCCTAGACCTCATTCCGCTTCCGTCCCCTTCCTCTCCTCTCCCCGATCCCATCCCAAATCGGCCCACTCCACTGGGTTCTGCGTCCGGCGAGCTCCCGATCGGTTCCAGCGCCGGCGAATCTTGGGGTCCCGACACGCGGATCGGGCTCGGCGACTCGTTGTTCTTGCTCGGCAGTTGGCGGAGGAGACATGGCCGTGGCGGCGAGGGCGGTGGACGAGGGATCGCCGGCGAGGCGGTTCTGGGTCAGGTCGAGAAGGGAGGCAGTCTTTGCGGCGTACACTCCGTTCGTGGTCTGCCTCGCCGCCGGGAGGCTCGAGCTCGACACATTCCGCAGCTACATTGCCCAGGGCGCCTACTTCCTCAAGGCATACGTGCAAGCGTGAGTGGCTCTGGTCCCTTTGAATCTTCCATTGGTGTTTGTTGAACCTCTTTGATCTTGATGCGTTAAGTAATGCAATTGGACTTGTCCCAGTCAAAGATCGATCAGATTACTGTCATTGAGTGGATGATGACTAAAGGTTGTTGTATGGATTTGTGTTTTTTGTTTTTAGATATGAGATGGCAGTAGAGTATGCAGATGATGATGATGCCAAAGACGCCATCAATGATCTGAAGAAAGCTACACTCGAGGAACTTAAAATGCATGATTCTGTGCTTCAAGTAAGGGCTCAAATGTTTCTTGCACATAAGCTTTGATCTCTGTTGAGCTTCTACGTTTCTAACTGTGAATTCTTTCTAGTAAGATCATGATAAGCATCTTTACCACTTTATACGATGAATTCCATGACATTACAAATTAATCATTATCAACCAATTCCTTTAAACAAGGTTAAATAGCATTCTCAAAAATAGCTGATGCCATGGACACCAATATACTATGAATCTTCACGTTCCCCACGAAAATGATACTCACTCTGAAACAAGACTAGAGGCATCTGATGATCTTCCTAGTCCTGACTTCAACACACACTCTGAAGTATATAGTATGTGTCTTTGAAGCAATATTCAATACAGATGCATGAGCAACAGGTAGACATGCATGCGAGTGCTGTGAGTCTTAATGGACAATATGATATTAGTCATTGGTAAACATAACACAAGAAATTATCCTGTGCTTTTTTCAAAAGAAAAAAAATGACTGCGCTCACCTTTTCAAGCAGACACATGCCTTCTTATTTTTGGAGCATAACTATTTGTGAAGATCTCATTTGTCTCCTCCAAAATCAACACGATATTTCTTATAAAAAATACCACAGTTTATCTGACCATTGCAAGAAAGTAATACCTAAAATGATAATACAATCTAAGACAGCGGAAATTGGCTTGCTGAAGCTAACTTCTGGAATCTTGGTTGCACCTGGTCCACTCTCATGTCTTCTTTTTTCCACTTTCATGTTTTCTATTATTTTTGAACTTTTTTCTTTTTGTAATATTTGTTTTGGATAAAAGATGCCATATTCTATCCATTATCGGAACTCATCCTCCAAGTATCAATGTGGACCTCTAGTTATATTTTCGTCTTTCTCTTTGCATGTGTGTCGGGGAGTCTGGGAGATGTGAATATTCAGTTGCTTAGTGATACATCCAAGGTTTTTGGTGATTTATCTAGTATTACTATTGTGAAGGCTACAGTGTTGCTGTATTTATAATATGATGGATCAATGCCAATTAAGATTCTGCATATAAAAGAAAATCACATAAGCCATATGGATATCAGAGGGTTAATTTTGGGTAACATTTGAATGTATATCCATATAGCAGACTTCATATGATGATTGCACCTATTTAACTGTCAACTCATGTGGGAAATTGATAATTAGGAATAGGTTCAATGGCCACAGTCTGCTGAGTTAGTGATGTTTGAAACAATTCCAAAGGATTATAGATCAGGGTTTTTTCTTCAAAATAAAAAGGAAATATAGATCAGGATTTGCTTTAGATAAAACATAAGATTTCTTCTCATGGGATCCACTGATTGGTTGATTATATGCACCTACGTAGCTGTAGAACTTATCTGTTGAAATATTTGCCAATCTGCATTCCTATCAGAGTTGAGATAGTTTTCCTTTTACATCTTCCATTTGGTAGAGTGTCCTGTGATGTTTCTCATTTGACTTTCTGAATATTGATTTATGCAAAGATTTAAAGAAAACCAGCTGTGCAGGACTGGGGAATTGATACTACCAAAGAGATCCCTGTTCACCCTTCAACACTTAAGTATACTCAGTTCCTGCTCGCAACAGCTGCTGGGAAAATTGAGGGAGGGAAAGCACCTGGAAAAATTGTCACTCCTTTTGAGAAGACAAAGATTGCTGCTTACACAGTAGGTGCCATGACTCCTTGCATGAGGCTCTATGCACACTTAGGCAAGGAACTTGTGCTGTATCTGGAGCATGATGGAAGACAAAATCCCTACAAGAAATGGATTGATAATTATTGTTCCAAAAGTTTTGAGGTACTTGACCCTTGGGAAACAACTGCGAATTAATTTGTGTTATATTCAGTATGATATGATGCCTATGTCACAGTTAACCATTTCTTCCCTTTTCTTTCTTGTTTACTACAGGCATCTGCTTTGCAAATAGAAGAATTGCTTGATAAACTGTGTGTTTCATTGACTGGAGAAGAACTTGAAATCATAGAAAAGCTTTATCACCAAGCTATGAAGCTTGAAATTGAATTTTTCAATTCTCAGACTATTGGTGAACCGGCAGTAGTTCCAATCACACAATTGCATGATCCATCAACTCACTTTGTTTTGTTCTCAGATTTTGATCTAACATGCACTGTGGTTGATTCATCTGCTATTTTAGCAGAGATAGCGATATTAAGTGCACCAAAGGACCCAAGTGGGTCTGATAATTTGAATCCTCAAAAGTCATCTTCAGACAAGAAGAACTCGTTTGTTGCTCTTTCAAAACAGTATAGTGATGGGTATGAGCAGTGCATAGAAAGTTTACTTTCACATGGGGAAGGTACTGCTCTATAGTTTTTTCTTTATGTTTTATTCTTGGTGGTAATGGTTGGAAACAGATTGTTTTTGCTCATTGATGTTTTAATGATTGTTTTCCTTGTCTTTGTGCAGTTCAATCATTTGATTATGAAAGTTTATTTAAAAGTTTGGAAAAGCTCTCTGATTTTGAAAGACGAGCAAATTCTAGGGTTAATGATTCCGGATTGTTGATGGGAATGAAATTAGAGGACATAAAAAAGGCAGGGGAGCGTTTGAACCTCCAAGAAGGATGTAAAGATTTCTTTCAGAAGATTGCACAGAGAAAGAATGAAATTAATGCTGATCTCCATATACTTTCATACTGTTGGTGTGCAGATCTCATTAGGTCAGCTTTTTCATCAGGTATATGATTTTCCTGGTTTTCATTTTTTACTTTGTTTTTCCTTTGTGCATCTGGACTCAGCCCTTGGGCAGCTGCTTTCCTGGTCCAGCGTTAATGGATCCAAACTCTTCAATGCAGCTTGCACAGGCTGACATGGATTTGAGTGCAGATATGTAGTTAATGAGGCCTTTGACCTTATAAAACTCGATCATAAAGAGCTTTCATGATGTCATCTCTTGAAATCTTGAAATGTAGTGTTAACAAAATATATGATCTTGTTACTACTATTTCACAATATCATAAATGAAACTCTTGCTACTTTGCAAGTCCAGCAAAATGTCTTAATTTCTTCAAGATAAACCATCCAGACCTATTGATTCATCCACCTCTAAGATACATACTTGTGCTCTAAAAAAACATGAAACTTGTTAATGACATGAGTCTCTTTTGTGCTGCTCTTTATTGTTATAAATGTTTTTGTTGTTTTGAGTTAGTCTTGTTGGAAGCTTAAAATCAGTATATTGGTTGGAGACAATTTAGAGATAGCAACTTCTTTTTTCACAATCATGTAATTTTTTATCAAAGTTGGGAGGAATGTTGCTTTTGAGAGTTTTCCTCGAAAAATGTAAATAATTTTGCATTGCTTGCACCCTGCTTTTATATGCTTTAAACTTGTGAATTTTGATAGTTTTTTTCTGCTACTGTGGATCGGTTATGATATTGTCTTTTGTTTCTGCAGTGGGCTGTGTAGAAGATTTGAGCATACACGCGAATGAATTGAAATATGAAGGATCTGTTTCAACAGGTGAATTAGTTAGAAAGATGGAATCTCCAATAGACAAGGTTAATGCTTTCAAAACCATCAAGAAGGACCTTGGAAATGATAGGAATCACTTGTCCGTGTATATTGGGGATTCGATTGGCGACTTACTTTGCTTACTAGAAGCAGATGTTGGAATAGTTATTGGGTCCAGTTCCCCAAGCTTAAGGAGAGTCGGGAAGCACTTTGGTATTTCCTTCACTCCGCTGTACCCTGGTTTGGTGACAAAGCAAAGGCAACTACAAGGAAAGGATTCATCCATTTGGAATGGATTATCTGGAGTCCTATATACTGCATCTAGCTGGTCAGAAATAGAAGCATTTCTTTTGGGACCTTAAGACCGAGGAGTCTCCAATTTTTCGTTTCGTAGTCGCTTCTTTTACCACAGTTCGTGTTACTACATATATGATTGGACCTTGGCAAATTTTATAAAAGCCACAGGTCATAGCCTACTACATATTTTTGGTGCACATTTATGTTGGTGATGGAGGGGTGAACTGGCCTGTTCACTAATCGGTGTCAGGGTTTGTCAATTCTCTCTGTACATGCATTGATTACTTTGCACGATGGACCGATAATGAAAACCTTGATCTGGCATTTTCTTCGCAGCCGTTTCTGAAGTTGCTGAGCGAGAAACCAGATAACCGATCAGCTTATGTTTGTGCATTGTCAACAAGATTTTTTCACTGTAAGCAACATTCTTTGTAAGACGTGTTAAGGGGGACATTCATTAGGGAGATTACCATTTCATGCCTTGTGGCTATTAATGGTAAATCTGATATTGTTTGAAAGACTCGTTCCCATCTTTTGGATGTTAAGCTGCCAATTGATTCTTACCATTTTGTTCTTTTCCCGTCTTTAATCAGGATTGCTTCTGTAATCACAATAGAGTTTGTGAACCAGCAAGTTCACAAAATATATTGTATGATGACCCTTACTTTGATGGCACTTGCATGTCTGTGGTAATGAATTTTCTAGGATCATCCTTGCATTAACAATATTACTATACATTCCATGGAATGTGATTCTAAGGAATCATATTCCTATCAATATAATATTGTCACGTTTGGTTCTAAGTCGAAATATATTTAAAATAAATTTAATTTTATAATTGATTTATATAAAAAGAGAGAAGATTACAGAAAAGATGAGAATTATGTGAAAGAAAGTGAAAAAAGTGAGATATTAGAGAAGGAAAAATAAAAAATAAGGAGAGAGAAAGTTATAATCTTAAAGAAAAGATAAGTAAAATATTATAGAAGAGAGAAAAAATATATTTATGGAGAGAAAAATATTATATTATAGGAGAGAAAAAATAATAAAATTGGAGGAAAAGAAAAGTTATGAGATTATATTATAGGATAGAGAAAGTAAGATATTATATGAAATAAAGTGAGATATAGATGAGAGAGAAAGTTGGATATTATATTTGAGAAAATTAAAGGAGAGAAAAGTTGTGAAATTATATTATAGAAGAGAGAAAGTAAAATATTATAGGAGAGAGAAAGTGAGATATTACATGAGTAACAAAAATGAGAAAAATAAAGGAGAGAGAAAGTGAAATATTATGTGTGAGAGAAAGTGGGACATTACAAAAGAAAAAAATGAAAAAAATGGAGGAGAGAGAGAGTTACGAGATTATATTGTATGAGAGATAATTGGATATTACATGAAAGAGAAAATGAGATACATGGATAACAGAAAAAGTGTAAAAATGAGAAAATTAGAGTAGAGAGAATGTTATGAGATGATATTATAGGAGAGAGAAAGTGAGATATTACATAAGAGAGAAAATAAAAAAAATGAAGGAGAGAGAAAGTGAAATATAAAAAAAGAGAAAAAAATAAGAAAATTAGAGTAGAGAATGTTATGAGATTATAGTATAGGAGAGAGAAAGTGATATATTGCCTAAAAGAAAATTGAGAAAAATGGAGGAGAGAGATAGTAAAATATTATATGAAAGACAAAGTATGTTATTACAATAGAAAAAAATGAGAAAATTGGATGAGAGAGAAAATTATGAGACTAGATTATAAGAGAGAGTGAATTATTAGAGGGAAGAGAAAATTAAATATTGTATGAAAGAGAAAATGATGATGTTGAAAGAAAAAAAATTGAGGAGAGAGAATGTTATAATATTAAAGAAAAAAGAAATGATAGATTATAAATGAGAAAATATCAATATTAGAAAAGAGAGTGTGAAAATTTTATACAATTTTTTTAGAGGTGAGAATTTTTTTAAAAAAATTAATTTATAATGCATGATAATCTAAAAGATTACCACACTTTTTAAGAAGAATGATATTCTTTTAATTTGGTGGAATCTCGTTCCATGAGGAATGTATGATTTCCAACTAGATTACTTAGTTAATCAATCCAAACATAGAAATATAACATTCCTCTATATATTCTAAAAAATCTTACAAAGATAACTTCAATCAAACACGCCTTCAATGTTAGCCGTTGGATTTACAACAATCTATCGAAAGCAAGAGATCCAAAAGGGTAAGAACCAGAGCTGTATAATTGAGGACAAATATTATTCAGATAATGTCCGTTTCAAGCTAAAGGGAAACTTGGCATTTATGGGACATAAATGCTTCATAAATGACAAGCGATCATAAAGAAGGCAACCAGTGGGAGTCATGTCTCCTCTATTGAGCGAGTAACGGTGGTTCGGTTCTCCTAACCAGTTTTATAGTTGTGACGGGCTCAAATAGGTTTTTGCTGGATTGTGATATCCAAATGAAACCTAAAAGTCTAACAAGATATATGTGTGTGTAAATTTATTTTTATTTAAATCAATTTCAACATATAAAAAATATTAATAATTTTAGTTTTGAAATATGAGATTTATTATTCACGAACAATGCTACAATAAAATCTATCTTTTGAATTGATAATTTTAGATGTTTACACAGACGGACACATTTATTTTTCTCATTTATTTTCTGTTGCGGTATAACTTGTTTTAGTTAGTGTTTGATAAGAAAAATTACAAGCTCGCTTTCTGACAAAAATAAGTTGTCTTTGAGTTTTTTGAAAAATTAAAAATTGGTCCAGTGGAACAAAGCAAAAGCTAGGAAAGCTTTCCAAGGCTGCATTTGGAAGATCTTAAATTTTTCCAAAAAAACATGGATGCTTTAAGCCACAGTGTTACCAGGCATAAGAGAAGAAAGGATGCTTTCAAGAAAAGCAACAAAATTAATTATTTTTCATTAGAACAGTAGAAAAAAAAATTAAACACTTTCATACAATAAAGTAAGTCATGTTTCTTTAGAAAAACATTAGGAAAAAAAAATTCTTCCATAGGCACCGCTACATTTGGTAAAGCTTTCTACCAAAGCTAGCTTCTTACAAATAAGGACTTCATTTGAGAGTGCTTCTAAAATGGTGCTTTACAAAAAACTCGATTTGCTTTTAGGTCTGTAGTTGTTTCGGTAAAAAAATTTTAGATTGCTTTCTCTCACAATTTCTGCAAAACATAGTTATCTTTTTTTTTTCATAAAGCTGAAAAATGATCCCGTGAACCAAAGATTTGTGTACGAAAGTAAGTTAGTTTTTTTACACTTTTTGGATGACTCCCAAAGAGATATAAATTGGATACTTTTTTCCACTATTTGCTTTGGGCCACAACAAAATTTCACAACTTTTTATGTTTTTTTAAAGAGGAGCCCAAGCTTGCTTCATGTTTAGCATCAAAATGTGCTTTTAAAGAAAGTCAACCCAAACTGTGTAAAAAAACACAAAAATGACCGTCAATAGCAGTCAATTTTAAAAGAAAACAACTTCAGAAATTTTCACCAAACATATACATACTAAAAAGTAAGTTCGGCTTTTACGAAAGTAGTAACCTCACAACACTACCAAATGCACCTTTAGATTGCGTTTGAAGATGCTATTCGAGAAAATTTGCTCTTAATAAACGGGCTATTGGGTGTTGTGGAAGAAAGGATAATTTTGCTTCTTAAAAAAAAACACAAAAATAATTATAGATTATAGCTATTTTCAAGAGAAAGCAGTTTTAATTTTTTCACCGAATAAAAAACTAACAAGAAGCAAGTGATGTAGTAGAGAAAGTTCCATTCTCACACCAACACCAAAAGCGACCTTAGTCTAGTCAAAATTCTTGAAAGTGAACACACTCCTGAAGGTTAAGATGAGATATATTGCACAAAGCCCTTCAGTTCCTCGTGTAATGAAGCTTTTAGACAAAGAGTATAAGAGAACTGTAAGATTCTTCTAAGTTACTGCTCTTGTTTCTTGGGTACAAGTTGCTGTTCTTTTAACCTTTCTACCACACCTAACACTTGCAGGAAAATTGAATGGTCGTGTCTCTCATTTGATGCTGTGCATGTGCTCCAGTCAGTGTTCCTCAATAATTTCCATTGCCAATAGATCACAATTTTGATTCTTTTTTCGAGTATAATTAATTTCAAGGGAAAAAAAGAGACTTCCTTGTGTATCAGAAGGTAAATTAATTTTTTAATTAGTTACTTTATCCTGTGTGTGATTTGAGTGCAAGAAGAGGTAAAATTAATTTCGGAATTCATTTTTCTCAAATTTATTTCTTCACTTCTTGGTGAAACAAAAGAAAGGAACTCGTTTGTGTCACCAAGCAAAGAAAATTGAGAAAATTACTTTAGTTCCATGTATAATAATATTCATCCAAACATATAACCCAAAAACTTATCCTGAACATTGATTTGAAACAAATAAATAAAAACAAAAAGGGACTTGGAGAGCTCAGTAAATATGCATGCATTCTGATCCATCTGCACCACAGAAATCATATCACATGCATGGCCCTTTTATGAAAATGAGATGATTAATCCAATTCCATTACTGCAATCCGAGAAAAAAAATAAAAGCATCACCATGTTCATCCTGACCAAGCTACTAGAACTATACCTCATGAAGAACTTGACATGTCTAAACACTATTGCACCAGCTATGAGAAAACGCTATCAATCCCTAAGCCAATATCTAAAAGTTGCACCAAGCTGACAGATCTTTTACTGAACTGAACAAGCACCACACGAGTAGCATTAATCAATTCTAAGCTGAACAAGTTTTGATCTCTTAGGTGCGAGCGTCCATGGCCAAGATGGAGCTCAGGTTCATGGGGTGCATGTACTCCGTGGTTCCGCTCATGTACTGGTCCACGATGATCCTGTTCGCTCTCTCCGACGGATGGTATGCGTCCCAGAACGCGTAGATGTCCCTGTTCGGGCACACGTTTGAGAACATCGTGCAGAGGCCGATGCCATTGTAAGGTCCTTGGCCACAGCATGCGACCTGCGCCGTCACGAAACCTGAAACCATAAGAAACTTGTCCGTCAGAAGCTTCAAAGAGCTACCACTTCTGTGCTTCACTGGTTATATAACAAGAATCCACATGCAAAGATGTTTTTGCAGCAGTACTAACGTAAACTTTTTTTTTACTTATAAGTTACTGCAAAAGATGTTCCTGTATGGTGCAAGGAAGAGAGAACTACTTTTTACATGCATTGTTGATCTAATTCTTACCGAATGCTGCTGGGTTGGAGATGTAATCCATGTGCATCCGGTTGGTGTTGACGCCGACGAAGACGTCGGAGCCGTACTGAGCGTTGAGCTCACCGAGCATCTGGACGAGCTGGGGGTTGTACATGTCAGGGACTCGCTGCAGCTCGGGGTCGCACTGGCCTGTCCTGCTCCTCTGTGCAAGCTGGGCGGGCACACAGCCAATTGGTCCGACACCTGTTACCAGAACTCGGCGGGCGCCGAGCTCATATATTCTCTGCAGCATCCATCACACAGTCCAATAAGTTTTTGCCATAGAAAGTTTGCAGATATCTCTGGATCTTGTTCTATGTTGATGAAAACAATCCTTACTTGCTATATAAATTTTATTGTTCAGGCATGGCAACTTTTGAGGCAAACAAGAGGGGACTTTGAAGGTTTCTTATACTTTTCTTTTTTGTTGATGAAAGTTTATGCATCTGAATCCTACATTTATGTTTGCTTGATATAACTTGGTTTTGCTCCATGGAAAAATGGCAACTCATGAGTTAATTCAAACAAACAGAAGCTGTGACATTAAACATGTTCACCAACCCATGTTGATTGCCATAGTTAATTCATTGATAACCTGCAGGAGGATTGGGCCCCCTGAGTCTGATCAATATGCAGAAAAAAAAGTAGCAAAATATGTGAACTAACATTGAATGCAGCTCATGTGTTTTTTCATGGCAGTAAAGTTTCACCATTTACTGAACCCTCAAGAGTTGGAGTTCAGTATCCATGTGTTTATGCAAATTAGCTGGTGTGTTTTTTACCATAACACAAACTTCATGAAAGAATTGACAAAACATGATGACACATTCGTACCGCAAGTATCTTCTTATACTCCGGGATCAGGTAGTGAATATAATCCGGCAGGGAGAATTCTCTAGATCTCATGGAATAAGGCACCAAGTAGTAGTTGTTGACAAAGTCGTTTCCTCCAAGAGTGATCAGAACTAGAGCTTCATTGACGCGGCGCTTCGCGGCATCCTCGCCGATCAGGGAGCTCAGCCTCTGCTGGTACTGCTCAAAGTAGTACAGTTGCCTTGAGATCCTAATGATGTTTTGCTGCAAAGTGACTTGATATCAGTAACCAGTTTGATATCCATCAGGCGGCTGCGCAAAGATTAAGCTTACAAATTGTATTCCTGTGTCGTTAAGGATGCCAATCCCCGCGGATGCGAAGTTGGCTCCAACTAGCAACTTTTCTCCTTGGAGTTCAGGGCTCAAGTATGGTAGTGTGGGTTCAGCTCCAAGATGTTCACCTGGCAGACACTGCTAATTGTTAGTATAACAACAAGAGTATCAGAAATAGCAACAGCTAACAAAAGATAACTGCTAGATCTTCCATGCAAATAATGCCTCAGACTTAACTGATAATGTCAGGCACATTAAGCCCATTGGAGAATCTGCCTGTTGCCCTGTGAGTCGGGTAGTCAATGCCGTAAGGTGGCGCGTCGGCTCGCGCTGAGGTTATGAGATAATTGTTGTTGCCATTGTCAACGAGAGAGTCCCCGAAGACGAAGAATGCGCGTGCCGCCGAGGACAAAGGAAGTGTCCCTAGAGTGGCAACTAAGCAAAACAGAAGAGAGAACACTGGCCAAGGAGCAGCCATTGCTCTGATATTGAGATAAAATGCTTGATTCCAAGAATGAGGCTGCAGTGCAGCTGGAGGTCTTTGTAAGGTGGATTTATAGCAAGGGATCCATGCAATGACACTCCACTTTTTCTTTTACTCCTGCATGGACAATGGCAATATTAATGAGGGGAGGGCAAGGGGCCACAAGGGTGATGAATTGATGAGCTATTAACTGACCATGCAAGTGTGTGTGGCTAGGACTGTGTCCACAGATCAATGTGAGTTGGTAGAGGACCTTAATTTCATGCATATGGATGCAGCTTTCAGAGAAAAAAAAAAGAGAGCTGAGATATACTGTTCTTATCAGAAGAAAAAGCAAAACAATGAAGAAATATTAAAATTGCATGAAGCTGTGGTCCTCATGCATTTTAATGAATGTATTAGCTAGCATTAATTTAAAAATAAAGATATGAGGTGACAGATGTTAATGTGAATCTAATGATCTCAGCTTCATATTAATGGTGAGAATGACGTTCAGGATCCTAATCAGCATGCAAATTGAGCATATATACTGCTGTTGCTGTCATCAAATCTCCTGATAGAAATTAATGTATATACATTATATGGTCTTAAGCAGATGTGGAGAGGATATGCAAAAAATATAAAAAAAGAACTTTAATTTTCACATTAAAATTGAATTGCAATAAAATAAAATAAAAACATGACATGCAATTAGATCAAAAGATAATGGAAAGTATTTAAACCACATGTGGATTAAAATAAAAAGGTGGATGAAGGTGCAAAATTAATAATTTTAACCATTTATCAAGTAACTACAAAAAATTGAGACAACTTACAGCGAATTTTTTTTCTTTTCCTTTAAAGCTCGAACTTGGAACTACTAGCTCCTTTGTCTTTTAACTAGGATTCAACCGTATTAATCAGTTGAACCGACTAAGTACGGTTGCTCACAAAATTACTTAAACATAGGACTCTACTTAAATTGTTGAGATGTATAGACCAAACACCAATTGGTTTGGCGCCAAAAGCAACAAAGAAGTTCAGTTGGGAATGTGAGAACCTACCAATCGCAATGAAATTAAGATGCAGATATGAATGTGGATTTGGCGCATTGCACAGACTGCCAGTTACAGCAAGCTGTAGTGCCTGGTCTTCCTGTATCCCTGCACATTTTGTCTCCGATTTAGAGTTGAAATAAATTCTATGCTTAAGTTAGACATAGTTGATTAATGTGATTCAAATCTATGCCATATTTTGGCTGAGAAAGCTCAACATGTGCCATGAACCTCTTCATATAGTAATTTAGTTGTCAGCCACAAGACACACACAGACACAGGGGAGAGAGAGAGAGAGAGAGAGAGAGAGTTCTTCTTCAAGCATCACTTTCACCAATCAATACAAACTAGTAATCATTTCTCTGTTATTGCCAATTCTAGAGAGTAGAGTGCAGAGGTCAGAAGCTAATTTGGATATAATTCAGACTGCTACATAACTAGTCTAAAAGACTCTTAACAGTAGCTCCCAATTCTTTTTGTCTCGGATTAATCACCACCATATTCCAGAAATCATCATGCGCAAGTTCGTAAGAATGTGATGATCTTGGTAATGCTATTCACGTCTTAATTCATTGGTAAGATGAAGTAGTATTCATGGAAAGGTTTGTTCAAAACTTATGAAGCAGTTTGCAAGCAATTCTAGCACTTCAATTTCAGACCAAAACCTGATCAGACTCACCTCATTTTTCCGGCTATTCAATTCTTGTGTCCCTACTCACCATATTGTGTCTGCCCTTATATGAGAAAGCCTTTGGACCTGATCATGTTCCTACCATCTGGCATTCAGAACTTGTATAACTAAAAAGCAAGGCCCTTTTACTCATCCCTTGCATGCATTTATTTCGATCTGGTGAAATCAAGTACCATTCATTTTCTTGGCAAGCAAGGCTTCACCCAAGAAATTGTAGTTAGATTACTGATTCAGACCCAAATGATCTTATAATTGAAAAGCTCATATCATTGATGCATAATATAGCACCACAAAAAAGAATATACTTAAAATAAAAGAGTTATCAGAACTCAACTTCATCAGTGATAAACTGGATGTTACTTTGCACAACAGAAAGAAACTTTAATTTTCTGAAACTAGTATTCGAACATCCTACTGCATGCGAATATGGCACTAAGTTATGAAAACTATTGAATTTCCACCAAACATACCCCACAATCAATGTGAAATAAAGCAATGATATGTTTACAGATGGACATTAATTGATACCTGAAGGATGATGGCATCCACAGAAGATACAAGTTTGGAATTTAGCTTGATTATGACCAAGTTTAACTACATGAAAAAGACATATAAAAGATATTTAGGACCATTTCAGAACCACAATTTTGGTATCAAAGATGCCCCTATGTATATGTTCATTTAATTTTTGAGACATCAAATATTAGATGTGGGTATGTCTGCTATAGGGTCCTGCAGGGTTAATACAATACAGGCATACATTTAATGTATACAACTCCTTTGCTGTGATGTGCATGACAAACTTTTCACTAATGATATGATAATGGCAGTCATTAACAGCAATCATGCTCAAAAGACTGTTGAAAGTGATGGATCCATAGTTATCATTATCAGGAAAGATCTTGGAAAAAATCATTAACTCACTGTTTCACAAGAGGCATTTAGTTCCTGGTCCCTTTTTTCTAGTGCATTATCTTTTACTCATGGTACTATGTACATATACAAATTTGAGAACTACCTTACACATATAACAGGGATAGGAAAATAAATTCACTTTAGACGACAGCGGTGTTTCAGAGGATTTTTACGAACATCTAATTAATAACTATGTTCATGACTCCACCAAACTTTTTTTTTCTCACCTAATTGCATACCATCTCTTACTAGAAATCAGACAGCTCACTTTTTGCAACCTTTCAACTTTCTTCTTGCAAGCTTTGTAAATAGATGTGCAACTTCTACTTGGAACTGTAAATTGCAGTGATGAGGGCTGTGTTCCTGATGTGCTGGTCCTAAGGGAAATGAATGTTACCTGCACTGAAGGGTGTTTAGCAGCATGCATGATATGCTGCAGCAGTAACTTGTAAACTACCACAAGAAGAATGTCAAGCCATTAAAAATCATGTACCTATGTGCAAGTGAAAACTATGCTGTAAAGCCATTGATTCACTGCCACATATGTCAAGGGCATTTAAGTTCTTTAGGTCATTGAACCATGTTTGACTTTATAAATCATCTCCATAAAGAGTCCATCCTTTTGAAGAAGGTACTTGTAATAAAATCTTTTCCACTATGAGCAAAGATGCACTTGTCTAGAGACAGGGATCCTCCCAATCTTAAGATCCAATGTTAATGGATAGACAATATTAAATAAAACACATCCAAGTTACAAAACAGGCATAAAAAAATATACTGAAGGTATTGGCAATGATTAGTTCGTGTGGTAGTTAAAAGAAATTGGATCAAAATATATAATGAAGGTACTAATTATGGTTAGTTATCATAACACTTGGTTGAACTCAAGATGTTTTGAGGTTGTATGCCCTCGTTTGTTCCATAAAAGGACATGTCTTCTTTTCTCTCTCGTGTTTGGTATATATATAGGGTTTAATGTACCTACTAAGCACTTGATGTTTAGTAGGAATGTTGATCACATCTTAACTCTCAATATATAATTAATAATTGATTTTATAAGTCATATTATTTATCAATTTTATGATTCAACATTGTTTATGTATTAAATGGTTTAGATGTGCTCAACATCTCTATTAAGCATAAAGTGCTTAGTAGGTATATTAATGTGTGAGAAGGTGGTGTCGATCATCCAACTTAGACAACGATAACGATTATGTGTCCTGGCCTTGAGTTAAAATCTCGACCCTTTGAACTCGATTAATCTGGTGTTTGCTCCACGTGACTATGATGAATAATATTTCCAACAAAAAAAATTATATAGGAACCAAACTCGAGACTTACTTAAATGAAAAGGAGATTACTCCACCCAACTCTCTGAATAATATTATTGTGAAATAGTACACTATCCATTATTCATTACACACGACCTACAAAGATTAAAAGAAAACTTACATTTCAATTTTAATCGTGATCGTTTATATGACAAGAAAGATTAAGATCAAAACATTTTCTCTTAAAACATTTCATATATATATATATATATATATATATAGGGCAAGGAGTGTGCAGCGCTATAATTTATAGTTGTCCACTTCTCTTCACATTTCATGCAAGCTTATTGGTGTGAATTTATTAGTGCAGACCTGCATAGCATATTTATACTTAAATATGAGTAGAAGTAGGCGGCGCCATAATATAAAGCGCTATATATATANCATGCCACCGCTTTGGGAGAAGGCAGCAAAAGCCATCGGAGTCCTTTTCCTTTTCCGATCGACCAACCCATGTCAAGAGATTGATCATCACAGCCAAGAGAAATATATATATATATATGTATGTGTGTATATGTGTGTTAATACAATGCAATAAAATAATACAAAACATTAATATTGATAAAAAAATGAAATAATTAAAATGAGAAATAAAATAAATAATAGTCCAAGTTTTGGATTTGGAGTTCTTAACCTAAACTAAGCCAATCATCCATTCGGGCCATGTACTCAGGTTCATGGTTCATTAAACGATCAAATTTTAAAAATGATCACAAAAATATTTATTTTTAATATTATCATTTTGAATCGAGTTAGTTAAAATCGGATAGGCATGCATTTAGCTGAATAAAAGTCATCGGGATTTTTTTATGAAAAAAGGAAAGTAATTTTTATTATTTTGTTGTGTAGGAAAGTAACTAAAAAACTGTTAAGGCCGTATATATATCGCAACAGAGTATGGGGCTAAAAAATTTTTTTAAGAAAAAATGTTTTTTTTTTCATAATCATATATATATATATATTTCTAAAGATAAAAAAGATCAAACATAATTATTTTTATAAAAATTAATTATATTTTTCCTCTCCTAAATCATACATATATCTCCACTTCACCTCTAAATGTCAATATTAACCACTTATCTCCATCCAACTTTACAAAAACTTCCGCTTAATATTAAATATCTAAAATAGTTATGGCTAAAATACATTTACAATTACCCTATTTAATTATGTTACTCTAATTTAAGAAAATAAAACTCAAATGGGAGAGGTGCATTTCATTTATTTTCTATTTCTTAAAAAAAGTTAAGTAAATAGTTAATCAAATAAGTGTAAGAGAATAAAAAAAAAGTTAAAGATATTTTAAATGTTTGTCGGATAATCCAAAGTGTTTGAAAATTTGAGAAGAGATAAATATTAAATTTACAGAAGTAAAAGTGAAAATATGTTAAATAGAATTAATCCTTTGTACACACATAATTATCGTCTATTGGGCTGGCTATCTTTGGACAAGAGTCACAAGTTATCGTAAGACTAGGCCCTTGTTTGTTCTTTGGGCCGAGCCCAATTCGCGTGAGTAATATAAAAACTTTCCTATGAAGATTTTTGAGTGAGTTTTTGAAGGATTTTGCATTAGAAAATCATCCGACTAAGGATGATAAAAGTGTTTTTGGATCGAGTTATTTTATAAGTATAAAACATTATTCTAAAATTATTTAAAGTGAGGAACAAAATCATCAAACAAATTTCTAGAGTAGGATTCCTAATTGAAGACAATAATACTTAGAAATAAAAAAATCACCGCACTAAATATTTAATGAGTTAAAAAAATATCAAATAACTTTTCAATTTAACTACGAATCATGTCATAATTCATCATTTTCTTAATTTCGCATTTAATTAGGACAAACTAGTACAAGAACGACACTATAATATTAAAATAAATAAATAATTTTCACGTACATTGAAATACTAATTCAACAATAACATCCATTTGATCGAGGGTGCGAGACAAGGAGTACAAATAAAATCTGAAAATTAAAAAAAAATATTTATAATTAAAATATTTAATTTAATCCAGACGAGTCGTAGATATATTTTTTTACTTACGAAAATACTCAAACTCAAAATTTGAAAAATTACTTATCACTTTACCATAGTTTTGTGATTAATTTTATTAAAGTCGTCTTTGATCATAATTTGAAATATCCATTTTTTTTTTTGAGTGGAGTTAGATAATCTTTTCTTATAATAATTTAAATTATAAAATAAATCATCGATAAGTTATTTCTTAATGGGTTCTAGAGAGCATTAGCCTGCTCTGCTGGTCACTTCGCCCATTCCCAATTATAAACCCCAAGATTTTTCAAATCCTCCAGTTAAGTTCTTTAGGTCATTGAACCATGACTTAATAATAAAGAGTCCATCCTTTTGAAGAAGGTACTCATAATAAAATCTTTTCGGATACTAGCAAAATACACTTGTCTAGAGACATGGATCGTCTCAATCTTAAGATACAATGTTAATGGATAGACAGTTTTCAACAAAAACACATCCAAGTTACAAAACAGACATGAAAATATATACTGAGGGTATTGGCAATGGTTAGTTCAGGTGGTAGTTATAAGAACATGGAACAAAATATATAATGAAGGTACTGATTATGGTTAGTTATCAGAAAACTTGGTTGAACACAACATGTTTTAAGGTTGTATGCCCTGGTGTTGTTCCATAAAAGGACATGTCTTCTTATACATACATATATATATTATTAAGGTGAAATAATGTTTTCGATCTAGGAAGACGACACCAATCATCCAACTTCGATTATGTGCATTGACCCTCAGTTGGAATCTTATCCCACTATTAAGTTCGATTAATTTAATATTCGTCTTAAATAGCATACCTAGCTATAGCGAGTAGTATTTTCAATGAAATTTTCTCTGTATACCAAGACTTGCTTAAATGAGAAGGAGCTACTTACCAATTCATCTAACTTCGAGAAACAAAGTGTTCTTGTAACATCCTACCTCATCGAAGATATTGTCCATTTTGGATCTTGGTTTGCACGATTTTTCAAATACATTTCAAGGGAGTCAAATGCATGTTAACATGTAAGCTCAGCATCTCTCTTGTGTTTTGTCCATGTGAGATTCCATCTCTTTTGTGTTTTGTCCATGTGAGATTCACCTAAGTATCACAATACACTCCATTAAAGGACTCAACATTCTCGTTGAGGTTTATCCCACCCTAACTCAAAGGATATAGAGTGACTTTGATGCTACATATAACATCTTAATCCATCAAGATATTATTTTTTTGATCATCGGTCTACACAATTTTTCTCAAAATACGTCTCAAGTGGTCAAAGACATGCTAACATATAAGTTTAAATTTCTCTTGTGTCTTGTGCATGTAGGATTTGCCTAAGTGTAACAATACACCTCTCTTAGTGACTCAAGTCCTCGTTAAGATTTGTCTTACAATGCTCAGAAGATGCAACTTGACTTTGATACCAATATATAACATCCTACCACAAGATATATTATTTGCTTTGGACCTCGGTTCGCACAATATTTTCAAAATGTGTTTCAAGAGATAAAAAAACATCTTAACATATAAGCACAACATCTCTCTTGTGTTTTGTCCATGTGATGACAAACTATCATAGTTGCATCGTGAAAATAGTACGATATCCATTGTTCATTATATATGAACGACAAAAATTAAAACTTGCATTTGAATTTTAATCATTTATATGATAAGAAGGATTAAGATTGGAATGTTTCCCCTAAAATTATTTCACATCTCCTATATATACATATATATATATATATAATAATAAAATAATAAGAAACAATGATGTAAATAAAAAGTTAAACAATTAAAATAGGAATAAAATAAATAATTATCCGAGTTTTGGACTTGAGATTCTTAATTTGAACTATGCCGATCATCCATCAGGCCGACCCAATTGTCAGGTCATGTAGTCAGGTTCATGCTAAATTCAGGAGTTACAAGATCAATTTTTAATAAATGTTCACAGAAATGCTTATTTTTAATATTTTCATTTTGAATGAATTACTTAAAACTGAGTAGACATGTATTTAGCTGAATATAAGTCATGGGGATTTTTTTAAAAAAAAAGAAACTATTTTTTACTATTAATGATATATATATATTATATGTGTGTGTGTGTATCACAACAAAGTTTGGGACTAAAAAAATTCTAAATTTCTTTTCAAAGTCGTATGTAAATTCCTAATAGATAAAAAAAATATCAAATAGAAATTATTTCGATTATGTGCATTGACCCTCAGTTGGAATCTTATCCCACTATTAAGTTCGATTAATTTAATATTCGTCTTCAATAACATACCTAGCTATAGCGAGTAGTATTTTCAATAAAATTTTCTCTGTATACCAAGACTTGCTTAAATGAGAAGGAGCTACTTACCAATTCATCTAACTCTGAGAAACAAAGTGTTGCTGTAACATCCTACCTCATCGAAGATATTGTCCATTTTGGATCTTGGTCTGCACGATTTTTCAAAATACATTTCAAGGGAGTCAAATGCATGTTAACATGTAAGCTCAGCATCTCTTTTGTGTTTTGTCTTTGTGAGATTCCATCTCTTTTGTGTTTTGTCCATGTGAGATTCACCTAAGTATCACAATACACTCCATTAAAGGACTCAACATTCTCGTTGAGGTTTATCCCACCCTAACTCAAAGGATATAGAGTGACTTTGATGTTACATATAACATCTTAATCCATCAAGATATTATTCTTTTGGTCATCGGTCTACACATTTTTTTCTCAAAATACGTCTCAAGTGGTCAAAGACATGCTAACATATAAGTTTAAATTTCTCTTGTGTCTTGTGCATATAGGATATGCCTAAGTGTAACAATACACCTCTCTTAGTGACTCAAGTCCTCGTTAAGATTTGTCTTACAATGCTCAGAAGATGCAACTTGACTTTGATATCAATATATAACATCCTACCACATCAGATATATTATTTGCTTTGGACCTCGGTTCGCACAATATTTTCAAAATGTGTTTCAAGAGATAAAAAAATATGTTAACATATAAGCACAACATCTCTCTTGTGTTTTGTCCATGTGATGACAAACTATCATAGTTGCATCGTGAAAATAGTACAATATCCATTGTTCATTATATACGAACGACAAAAATTAAAACTTGCATTTGAATTTTAATCATTTATATGACAAGAAGGATTAAGATTAGAATGTTTCCCCTAAAATTATTTCACATCTTCTATATATACATATATATATA
>LTAE01000403.1:22484-85564 GCA_001647135.1 Pontederia paniculata | reverse complement strand
TTACCAGTGATGTGGTAATTTAGATTACCAGAGAAGTAAAAATCACCGGTAATCTGTTGCAGCCAAACGCGATAATATAGTGGGCCCTGAGAATTTTAAATTAAATAACCGGTAATCTCTTTTGATTACCTCATACCAAACACCTCCAGGGAAGTAATCTATTCATATTATTTGGTAATATTATATTAAATTATTTGAGTTCATCATATTATTTTGTTCATTTATTTTGATTTACATGTGATTTATAATATTAATTAATATGGATTATCCATGAAAGAGATGACAATTTAAATTGTCATTTAGTTTATAATAATTTATTTTTTAAATGATCAAAATAATTAAATAATAATATAATATTTCTTGTTATTTTTATCATTATCATTAAATTCTCTATTATTATTTATTTATATAAATTAATATGATTAATTAATTAAACATGAATATATATTATTCATATATTATAATTAATAATTAACTTAATAATTATTGTAATATAATAATAATAATTTAGAATAAAAATATTAATTTATTATTATCATTTTCAGAAATAAAATATATTATTAATTTTATAAAGTTATTTGTTAGGTGTATAATTTTATGAATTTAGGATATATTCACAAAATTCAAATTAAATTAGCAAACTTAAGTATTTAATCCAAAGGCACTTTGATAAAACATGTATATTACTAATTTTTTATATAATAAATAAGATAATAAAAATGATCAAATTTATTATGTATATATATTAAATAAAGTAATATACATTATTGATAATTTAATAAGTGATACATATTTCCCGGAGGATTCGGTGGTTAAGCAAAGCTTTCGAAAGATAGTTTGAAAATCAAGGTTGTCTGTTTCAACTGATTAACGAGATCAAAATCAAATCTTAGAATGGAAAAAGTTTTAACTTTTTGAATTGGGATAGCGATCAATAGCCTTCTGAAGCTACGACCAAAAATGAAAATAAAGAAAGGCGTGGTACATACGCGAGAAATTTAATTTTGTGTTCATTTTTTGTTATTTCAATAATAACTTTTTTTCAATAAAAGTTGAAAGGTGATATATTTAAACTTTTTTTTCCAAATTTGATTTTGTGTTCTCTTGTAGTGAAACTTTAATTAATGAAAGAATGGTTGAACTACTAGTAAATTTGTAGTAAAAAATATTGCACGACGGCGATTCGGTTAAAAAAAAGAAAAAAAAACGTTCAAATTTTTAAATAGTTTCTAATACTACTTTTAAAGTTTGAATCCACGGCTATCTAATTCAATCCGTAAAAATTGGTTTGGTCGTTAGTTTATGATGTACGTACGTTGATCACAACTCATAAGTGGGAAAAGTCGTCCGCGTGGAACAAGTTACAAGCGTGTTAATCTTACGACTCATAGTCGTCCCATTGACTCATAAATAGCCAGCTATCGAGTGAAATTAATATCAAATAAAAAGAGCTAATTATGTATCGAGAATCGAGATTGGAGAAGAATGAGATTATACAAATATATATATATATATATATATATATATATATATATATATTAAACATAAAATATAATTTTAATTAAAATATAAATAATTTTAAAATAAAATATTTGTGCCAGTCCACTTCTACTCATATTATATATGATAGTGTGAATTTGTATTCATAAATTTATATAATAAATTATATAAAAAATATGAAAAAATAGACTATTAGAGCACATTGATGTACACTTCATATCATCATAATTTTAATAATAAACATATCCATATTTATGGATGAGCAGACCATTGATTTGAACTCAAATTATTCATAATTTTAGTTCGGCGACACTCAACATCTTCCTTAAATTCATATATTATTGATTTTTTTTTATTATTTTACCTTGATATAACTATATATAATGTACATAATTTTACGGTCAAATAAAGTCTTACCTCTTATATTAAGTTTAAGGGGTAAGACTTTATATAATGTACATAATATAAGTTTAAACTTATTTTAAAGTCTTACCCCTTATTTTAAACTTACCCCTTATATTATTAAGTTTAAAATTCATATATTATTGAATATTTTTTTTATTATTTTACCTTGATATAACTATATATAATCTACATAATTTTACGGTCAAATAAAGTCTTACCCCTTATATTAAGTTTAAAATGGCTAAGCTCTGCATATTTACTTTTATTTATTATAATTATTTCTACAATTTTGTTGGATGGTTAACTTTTATTATATAACTAGATTTTTTAAGGTTCTTTTTTTATGAGATTTTTTATGAAAAATCTTATAAACTACATTGAACGCTGGAAAAATTCAATTATGATAAAAAATAAAAATAAATTATGAAAAATTGAGATCTAGATAACCTTGTCTAAAGTAGTTGAATGGGAAAGTATAGTTGGAATGAGTCTATGTAGAGCTGACCAACCTCATCTAACAAGGAATGGATCAAATACGGTGGTCACACGGAGACATATAGAGACAAAAACTTCGTCAATTCCTTAGCAAAAAAATTCAAATCAAAGTCAGTGACCGACGGATGGTTTCAATCAAATTGCGACAATCTAATTTCTTATATATTATACTTTTTTGAGATGTTTAGAAAGTTATTAATCTTAATGAATTATCATACATAGTTTCATCTACTTTCCACTTACATTCAGAATTGACCCACTTTAAAAATAATAATAATATTTTATTATATAATATTTACACACTTATCGTTTATTCTCATTGCTCGTGGGTGACTTGTGTGAACATGGTGAGCTTGTGCAATATTTCATTATTTTGACTGATTATTTATTTTTACACCTTCAAAATTATAATATATTTTTGCATCTTAAAAGTTTTAACAAATTCACTGTGTACTCCTAATATTTCAATATTTTGCCACATTGCTTTCTCTCTCTTAATTTTTTTATTATCTTTTCACTAATAGCATGGCTCTCTTTCTCTCTACGAAGAAAACGTAGGCGTCCTATAAGGGGAGAAAGAGCTGGTCCAAAGGGATAGAGAGAGATAAAACTATCTCGTAAAAAAAAGTTAAAAAAATAGTCAGTTATAGGAAAGTAAAGTAGTATAACATTGAAAAATTAAAGATGAAAAAGGAAAATTTGGAGTTTAAAAAATTCACTATAGTTTAAGATTATGCAAGATTGTACTTGTATTAATTGTAACACCCTTGATCAAGGTGTGATATTGTCCGTTCTTAGTCTTAGCCCGCACAGTTTTATCAAAATGCGTCACACTTGTATCAGAGTGGCACAATTGCCTATTCTCCTTAGGGATTTTGATCAAGGTATGATATTGTCTACTTTGGATTCTAGAGATGGCTCCCATCGTGCACTCACGATGTAGTACTTAGTCCCTCATGGATTTGTAACGCGTCACACCTAATGAAGGACATGTTCTCATATATACCCAACATCTCTCCTGTGACTTGTGCATGTAGGCCTCTGTGTGATGCTAGAGGCATGTCTTGGATTAGTCTCACATGCACAAGTCATAAGAGAGATATTGTGTATATATGGGGATATAACCTTCACTAGATGTGATGTGTTTTGGTAAAATCGTGCGGGCTAAGGCTTAGAGCGGACAATATCACGCTTTAGTTAGGGGTGTTACATGTGATATCAGAGCCACTCCGCGTGGACCTCTGTGTCATGATGGGAGATCACTCAACGAGGACGTTGAGTCCCTTAAGGGGGAAGGATGCTACAGGCATGCCTTAGATTAGTCCCACATGCACAAGTCACGAGAGAGATGCTGAGTATATATGAGGACATGACCTTCACTAGATGTGACGCGTTTTGGTAAAACCGTGCGGGCTAAGGCCTAGAGCAAATAATATCACGCCTTGGTCAGGGGTGTTACATGAAAATGATGCAAGAGGCATGCCTTGGATTAGTCTCACATGCTCACGGAAGACATACTGGGTATATATGGGAACATGTCCTTCATTAGGTGTGACGGATTAGAAATCCATGAGGACTAAGTGTTACATCGTAAGTGCACGATGGGAGTCACCTCTAGAACCCAAAGTAGTTGGGCCTCTGTGTCATGGTGGGAGATCACTCAACGAGGACGTTGAGCCCCTTGAGGGGGAAAGGATGCAACAGACATGCCTTAAATTAGTCTCACATGCACAAGTCACGGGACATATGTTGGTATATATGGGAACATGTCTTTCATTAGGTGTGATGGGTTAGAAATTCGTGAGCCACCTCTAGAATCCAAAGTGGACAATATCATGCCTTGATCATGAGTCCCTAAGGGGAATATGCCATTGTGCTACTCTGATACAAGTGTGACGGATTTTAAATCCGTGTGGGCCAAGGGTCCAAAGCGGACAATTTCATGAATGAGAACGGGGGCGTTACATGTATGTCTTTCATTTTATATAATAAATTATTTTAAGATATTAAATATTTTTCATTAGCTTAATGTTTAAAAATAAAGTTTAAATTTACTCCCATCAATTTGATTGTACTTGTATTAGTTGTTGTCTATTAATTATCATATAATTATACCACGGTTGTATATAATATTGATCATCATAATAATATCTAATTTTGGTGGCTTACACAATATGCAATTCTATTTATAACGGTACAATGATTATTGTGTGACTATTAACTTGGTATTTTTTGTTGCATATGATAGCTGTTCGTACAATTTCCATGAGATTTAATTTGACCAAACTTATTTTACATTTATATTTATGTCATTTTAAATGAAGGGTTATTTCCTCTTTCACCAATTACTACTGCAATTTTTTTACATATGACTGTAAGTTATTAAAATTTTATTTTGCACCTCTCATTTATTAATGTTTTGATCATTAACATTATACGTGGGTTAACATTTGGATTTTCTATTTTTTTTAAAAAATAATAAAATTATATTTCTCTTCTCTCTTTCTCTCTCGCATCAGGCATGCATCGGGTTGCCCTATGTGAGTTCGCGCAGCGGCAAGCTCGTCCAACTGCATGTGCTCCTATGTTTTTTTTTTTGAAAAGGAAGCTTATCTATTAGCAAAAGAGCCTGATATGTCTTGATACAAAAAAGTAAGGAGACCTTGAGGTGGTGCCTCCCTCCAAAAGACATCCATTTCGGATAATAATCTAACTAAGTTAGCTAAATAATCTGTTGCCTTGTTTGTTTCACGAAAAATATGATAAGCTACATAAACATCAAAAGATTTCAAATAGTATTGTATGTCTTGCATCGTATTCTTGACTTTCCAGGGGCACCGACTCATATTTTGAAGTAGTGTAATTAAATTTGTCGAATCACTTTCAATCCAGATGGTTTTGAATCCTAGTAGTGCGCATTTGATGATTCCGCAACGCAGTGCCCATGCTTCCGCTGCGAGCACCAAGGGAAAGCATCTACGTGAAGTACCTGCACATACAAAACCTCCATTAGTAGACCTTAGTATGAAGCCTGCACCCCCTGCCTCCCTGGGTCCAATAAAAGACCCATCCGTGTTGAGTTTGACCCAACCGGGAGGTGGGGGCTCCCATCGGATCCAAAGTGGATCTTTTGGGGGTGATCCCTCAGGGCAGTGGTGTGTTATGAATTCTTTAGCATTGGTTTGCGCTCTGAGCCACACAATATTAATAGAGGAATGGGTTTGCGAGGGTCTGAAATGCATCTCTTTTCTTAGGTTCCACATGCCCCACAAGCAATAAGAAATGTAGGACAAGAGCTTTAGTCTAGAGCGGTATTTAAGGTGTTCTCCCTCTTTTATCCAGTCCCCTTGCTCCTAGGTTCAAAAAAAAGGAAAGATTGTGATAGATGTTGTTGAGCCATGTCCCAGAGCTTTACACTTACTTGGCAGTTGAAAAACAAATGTTTATAATTTTCAGATTGGAGACCACATAAGGTGCATACAAGATTAAGTGAAGGAACAAAAGCTGATAGTCGCTCCTTTGTAGGGAGGCGACCATGGGAGAGTTTTCATAAAAAGTTGTGTAATTTTGCAGAAACTGGAATATCCCATAAGAGTTTCCACCCACTCCATCTATCGCTACCTGGTGTGGCAGGCACAGACCAACTTAAGAATTTATAAACAAACTTTGCATTGGCAATACCACAAGTATCAGATTTCCAAATTCACTGGTCATCCTTGGGATGTGCAAACAGAATAATTGATTCAATTAAGACACACAACAATGGACCAAAACAATAGCTCAATAAATCATGATTCCATTTACCATCTGTAATGATATCAGAAACCAACATTTGATTCATAGAAGCATATACATTAATGTATGTAGGCATTTGGCATAAAGGGGTACAAAATAACCATGGGTCATTCATAATATTTGTAGATGCTCCATTACCAATAAACTTAGTTAACCCTAATTCGATGTTCTGCATAGTTTGCATGATCAATTTCCAACTCCAGACTTGGTTCTGTTTTACTAGACTGTGTTCCCAGGGATGAGGGAGGCCATATTTGTTTAAGATTAGACTTGACCAAATATCTTGAGAACCATTTAATAATCCCTGAACCCTTTTAGCTAACAGAGAATATCTGACTTTGTGTGAGTTTCTGATACCTAAGACTCCTTCTAGTTTAGACTTCTGCACTGTCTCCCAATTTATAAGGTGAGCAACTCTTCTGGTACCATCAGTAGACCATAGGAAACTTCTAGATTGTTTTTTCAGGTTTTCAACAATGCTGGGGGATAAGTATATTGAACTTAGAGAATAATTTGGGATAGAGTTTAAAACAGATTTTACAAGGGTAGTCCTACCTGCTTGATTAAGAGTTTTCATTTTCCATCCACTCAGCCTTGAAGAGATTTTATTTGTGATATAGGATTGATCTTTTAAGCTTAAGAATTTATTTGATATGGGTACACCAAGATAGATAAAAGGGTAAGACCCTACTTTCATCTTCAGTAATGATTTTAATGTTTCTTTCTTACGCCTGTTTAGATTTTTTGGAACATAGATCTCAGATTTACTGTAATTTATTTTTTGATTAGTTAGTACACAAGAGTTCTTAAAGATGGCCATGAGTCTTTTGCAGTTTGGAATAGTGGCAGCTATGGAGATTAAGATATCATCAGCAAAGAGTAGATGACTTAGAGAGAAAGAACCAATTTTAAAGGGTATTAGTCTCCTGGATTGCTCCTCATGTATCATCATAGAAGTAAAAATTTGAGTTGTAAGGATGAAGAGGTAAGGTGATAAGGGATCCCCCTGCCTAACACCCTTAAAATTCTTAAAGGAAATTGAGAGAGAGCCATTTATGCAGCACCTAAAGGTGGGAGATGTGATGCAATTCTTAATCCATTCTCTAAAAGTCAAGGGAAAATTCATTTGAGTTAAGACATTTAATATTACAGACCAAGATATTCTATCAAAAGCTTTTTCCATGTCAATTTTCATTAGCATATGTTTTCTTCTGCCTTTGCTCATGCTGTGTGCTAGCTCTTGTGCAATTAAGATGTTATCCTGTATGGATCTCTTTGACACATAAGCAGATTGTGCTTGGTCTATTAAATTGGGCAGAGTTGGTTTTAGTCTAGATGCCAGGATCTTGGCAATTATTCTATAAAGCACATTACACAAGGCAATTGGTCTATGGTCCGAGATATGTTTTGGATTTTCCTTCTTTGGAATAAAAATCAATGAGGTTTGGTCCATTCTCGATGCATAATTCCTGTTTCAAAAAAAGAAATTATAGTTTTAGAAATGTCTTGTCCCATAATATTCCAGTAGTTTTTGTAAAACTCAGCAGTGAAACCATCTGGACCAGGAGCTTTCCCAGGGGGCATGGACCATAAGGAGTATTTTATTTCCTTAATGGTGACAGGGGAAGATAGGGGGTTGTGCCAGGATTCTTCTAGCTGAGGGAGGTTTGGCCAGGATGGGGTAGACTCAGATTGGTAAGGTTCAGGAGCCCATAATTTCTCATAGTGATTGACAAATATATTTTGGATATCCAATTCATTTGTGAGGATATTACCCTGGCCATCATCTTTGGAAGAGATATTGTTTCTTCTTTGTCTAATTACTGTGGAAAGATGAAAAAAATTTGAGTTGTTATCCCCATCTTTTATCCAATTAACCCTTGATTTGCTCCACCACTTTATACTTATCTGTCTGAGGAGTGTTGCATGTTGATTGTATAACATTTTCAATCTGATTAGTTCCTGATCTGTAAGACCCAATGAAGCATCCTTACTCTCTAGAGTACTTATGTCATGTTTGACATATTGAGCTCTATTCTCTAACCTACCTAGATCTCTCTTGTTCCAGTGTAAGGTTTGATGTTTTATGATATCTAATGCTTTTGAGATGTTTATGTTTGTATTTAATGATCTTTGAGTGTTCCATACATTTTGAACAATCTGTTTAGGCTGATTATACTCAAACCAGAAGTGTTCATATTTAAAGGGTCTTGCTTTGAGTATGATATGATTAGAATTGAAAATAATTGGGGCATGATCAGAAGAGCATCTCGGCATGGTTTCTAGTGTGAGGTTTGGGTACTTCAATAACCAGTGGTGATTTAATAGTAATTTGTCTAAGCGACACAAAATTCTGGCTACATTTGATCAATTGTTACACCAAGTATATTGTGTGCCTATTAACGGTATATCTAAGAGTCCTTGTTTTTGAATTAGTTTCCTGAAAATTTTGACATGACATGTGAGCCTAAAAGGGGACCCTCCCTTTTTATCTTCTAGGTTTAGAATACAATTCATATCACCCATTAATGCTCAAGGGATATCATTCATATCAATAATTGGGGCATGATCAGAAGAGCATCTCGGCATGGTTTCTAGTGTGAGGTTTGAGTACTTCAATAACCAGTGGTGATTTAATAGTAATATGTCTAAGCGACACAAAATTCTGGCTACATTTGATCAATTGTTACACCAGGTATATTGTGTGCCTCTTAACGGTATATCTAAGAGTCCTTGTTTTTGAATTAGTTTCCTGAAAATTTTGACATGACATGTGAGCCTAAAAGGGGACCCTCCCTTTTTATCTTCTAGGTTTAGAATACAATTCATATCACCCATTAATGCTCAAGGGATATCATTCATATCAATAATTGGGGCATGATCAGAAGAGCATCTCGGCATGGTTTCTAGTGTGAGGTTTGAGTACTTCAATAACCAGTGGTGATTTAATAGTAATATGTCTAAGCGACACAAAATTCTGGCTACATTTGATCAATTGTTACACCAGGTATATTGTGTGCCTCTTAACGGTATATCTAAGAGTCCTTGTTTTTGAATTAGTTTCCTGAAAATTTTGACATAACATGTGAGCCTAAAAGGGGACCCTCCCTTTTTATCTTCTAGGTTCAGAATACAATTCATATCACCCATTAATGCTCAAGGGATATCATTCATATCAATATTTGAAAGATGCAACCAAAGATTATTTCTATCTATAGGTAGGGTGCCAGCATATATACAAGATAAGAGGAAAGAGAAATTGTTTATCGTTACCAGTGCGTGTAGTAGTTGGGTTGTGGTATAGAGCGATGTTACCTGAATGCTCTGAGAGTACCAAGCAAGAATTATCCCACCTGCTGCTCCCGTGCCTTCTTTGAAGACGCCCCTCCAATTCCTACCTAGACGTTTGATTACTGTCTTCGACTTGATCTTATCTGTGTGTGTCTCCACAAGAATTAATAGGTCTGGATGATGAGTACGTATTAGGTCGATGAGGTTGTCCCTAGCTTTACTTCTAAAGGCCCCTCAACAGTTCCATTGTATGATCTTCATGTATGAGTATTTGATTTAGACGGCGAGTCCCTACTAGGGTGACCTGCCTCCACCTGCATAGAGAAACCATCATTTAGGTTTGGCACAAGGATATGTTTGGAAACATTTACCTTTTGTTGTCTCTTATTTGTCTTCTTGGGGTTGAACTTTGTAGACGACGAAGGGAGAGAGAAGCGTTTTTGAGCCTTTCGAGTTCTCCTACTTTCCAATCGAGTGAAGGGAATGAGATCCAAATCCGTCTCTTCCTCCTCTGAGTGGTCAGTAGAAGGTGTATCATATGTTTCGGCAGAGAGTAATCGCTCTGAAACTTTTGAGACTGCTACTCCATGCAAGAGAGAGGTGTTACTACTAGACTGAAGTTTCTCCGGAACCTCGCCTCCGTCCAGTCCTGTAGGAGCTCCGAGATTGCATGCATTGTGGGTTAGAGAAGGAAAATTCTCAATACAGGTAAGGGTGTGCTCTTGTGCCCTTTCCAAGACGTGATAGAGTGTGGCCTCTGCACGTGCTGCACTTGATCCCGAGGCAACACCAGCTGTGGTAGAGGAGTAGTGGGTCGGGGTCACTTCGCTTGCCCCGCGTGACCTTGGGACATGAGTGCTGGCAGGAGAGGGCCACTTGTTCCTTCTGTCACGTAAGGTTGGGGATACGTGATGCGGCTTTTCAAGGTCGTTGTTGTCACGTGCTTCTTTTTCACCTGACAAAACGCCCATCTCTTCCGCAAAAGTATCTGTTGGTAGAGCTTCATCAAGGGTTGTTTGATCCTTTGATGGAGGGTCCTGATTCGTTTCTGCTAGGGCATGAAAATGATTTACCGTGGAGTCCGGTTCGGCCACTCGGACCGGTTTGTAGGCTGGTTCGAAGGGCATGCGGCAGTCCAGGTTCTTCGTTCTCATCTCCAGGAAGTTTCACCGGCGTGGAGGAAAGGACCTCATCCAGTTGCCGTAAAGAAGGGGTTCCGAGGACGGGAGAGGTCCTGCTCCACCTTCCGTCATCCTTTCCGGACATGTAGAGATAATATGCCCTACCCTGCCACAACAGAAATAGAATTGGGGAATATTATCGTAAAGGATTCTTTGAAGGTACCTCGATCCGTCCGGTGATCGGATCCAAATGCCTTGCTTTATTGGTCGCGACAAGTCCATGTCTACACAAACTCTGGCGAACTTACTACACTCCCCTCTGATAGTATGATCATCTACCTTCAAGGGGTTACCGAAACGAGCAGCTATCCGAAGGATGGTTGCTTTGTTTGACGGTTCATAAGGTAGACCTAGTAGCTTAATCCATACCGGAGAAGATGTGAGTTGTTCCTCTAGAGGACGAGAAAAGGGTTTCGAGAGAGTAATATGCAGGATATGTCCTTGAAAAATCCAGGGACCGCCTTTGCTCGTTCTTCTGGATCTGTAAAATGAAAAAGGAGAAAGTCATTTGCAAGTTCAGTAATCCTAACCGGATGAGAGAGAGAGACCAAAGTTTTGTCAGTTCTGCCGAAAGTGACTCCATGGAGATCGTGATGTTTATAAGCCGGCCCATCAAAGAGAGGGCAAGCTCTGTAGACCACTCTGCAACTTCCTCTTATGGGATGGCGACTTCCTCTTCAATAGCATCCTGAAGTCGTTTCAGTTGCGCCTTTGAGGGAGGCGGCATTCCACCTAAGGCTTGACTTTGAGTAGGAAGACCATATCTGTTGCGGACAGCATTTGCGTAGCTTTGTGCATGGGGTTTTTGCAGAATGGGTGGAAAAGAGGACGTGTTTGGGAGAGGATTGGGGGGAGCACAGCTCTGGGAAGGAAGGTCTGGGGGTTCCATCCGCCTCCTATCTTCAATTCTTCTGGCTCCTTGTCTAACTAGTCCATGTGCTCCTATGTGACTGAATGAGATAGATAGAGATCGAGAGATATATTAATATCATTTTAAAAAATTTAACAATTTAAACATACAGTAACGAAGAATGATAAGTCAAAACATTGATGGATCAGGAGTTAATGTGAAAAATCACGATAGTCGAGGGATCGCAAGAGGAAGTAACCCTAAAATGAATATGTTAGTGATATTTATATATTTTTGGGTGTCAATAAAGAGTTTTTTTGTGTTGATAGTGTATTAGTTAGTTTATGCTATATCTATCAGGAACGACTTCACGATTATGATTCTAGTAGTAAAGAAAATAATTTATATAAATGGTAGAGTTCAATTAACTTGATTAGACTATGAGATGATGCCAAGTACTTGTGACTATTCAAATCATCAAACATGCATTGCAAGAATTACTGGGAGACAATGGTTAATTCAGCTCAAGCAATTATAAATAAACTTAACCTCAACATAAATCATATTTTCCTCGCCCTATCATGTTTGTCTCTTTTGTATTGTTCTACTTTTAAGACCCGCTCTAGGAATTGTTCAACATCATTACTAGATCTAGAATAGAATTGACTTGCATCTCGAAAGGAGATAACCCAAACATGGACATAAACCTAACAAGTTAAACCACGTAAAATTTGTAGTGTCATTGTCCTGGCCTCTGAGAAAAGTCGTGTAAATAAAAGGGAATCTTGATATTAGCCAAAATATACTTAGCGGGTTCTAAACTACAAATGTATATATATTGTACCATAAATGACCGGAAAATAAATTAGGGAGTGCTTATGAGGTCATAGATGTTTTCTATATAGAAAGTGAATGTTTGATTTGAATAAGGTAGACATTAGGCAAGAGGCATGGTGATTTGTTTAGAAGAAAATTATGTATGAATTTTTTTTTTCGATTACAAAGGAAGCACATAGTCTTAGGGGTGTTCACCGGGTAACCCGACCCGGTGAAACCGGCCACCCGAACCGACCCAAACTGAATTGGATCGATTCGGTTTCTTGATCGGGTCGAACCCGACCCGACCAAAACCCAACCTTGGACGGGTCGGGTACGGGTTGGAAAATTCCAACCCGAATCAACCGGACCCGACCCGATGACCCAATTTTTTTAAAATTAAATTAATTTTAATTTAATTTAAAAGTTAAATTTAATTTAAAATTTAAAATATATCATAATAAAATATTTTAAAAAGCTTTTTTATGTTGTAAAATAAATATTAAATATAATGATTCATGCTAAATATTAATAAAATTCAATAAAAAAAATAAAAAATGAAAAAAAGAAAATAAAAAATTGATCGGGTGACCCGTCGACCCGACCCAATCCAACCCGACTTTGGACGGGTCGAGTTGGATCGGATTTGCATGTCAAAAGTGACACGATTCGATCCAAACCGACCCGACCGAAATTGGTCGGGTCGGTTCGGGTTTGGATGAACCCGACCCGTGAATACCCTGATAGTCTAGTATAAGAAAAGGAAAGAGTAGAGATGAAATTCGAATTCAAAATCTTTTGATACTCAAATCGAAAGGTAATGACTACACCAGGTCCTTATTTTCAAAATACGTAAGAATTTGATTGCACTAATTTATCCTCTTCTTTCTTGGTGTCACTACATGTTAATCATAATATAATTTTTTAAGATGACCATTGTATTAATAATAATTTAGTAAGATGAATTTATCTCTTTTACCATTTTAACTTCTTAACCGAAAGATTGGAAAAGCAATTTCTCAATATGTCCAACTTGGGAACAGTCGTTTTTTAATGGGCTAAATCATACACAAATCTATATTTCCAAAAGAATTATATACAAACAGTATCTAAAAAATTCCTGTTTTTTTCCTGTTTCTTTTTTTTTTTTGTTTCATGTATTCATAATCTTGAATAGTTGGAACCTCTGATCAAAAGGGTCTTTTGAGCCCCTTAAGATCTGCCGACTCGATGCACTCTGAGTTCGCCCTTGACGCATTCAAAAGCTTCAACAGATCAGTGGCCTTGTCCTTGGTCGCTGCGTTACATCCGACCTGCAACAGCAGCAGCAGCTTCTGAAACGCGCCGACCTGAAGAGCCTCCATCAGGCTCCCTTCCTGCTCCCTCTGCTCTCCTCCTCGCTTCTTGCAGAGCTTCCACAGCGCCGACACTGCGAACTCTGTCGCCATGTCTGACACCCGGAACATCTTCTTGACGAGCACCGGCACGGCCAGGGCGTGGCCATAGGCCACCTCTCTGCCGCTGTCGCAGCTGAGCATGGCGTCGAGGACCGCCAGGGCCTTCTCGCACATGCTCTTGTCTGCGTCCACGAGGATGTCCAGAACTGTGCTGACCATTCCCAGCTCCACGAACCTCGCCGCCGTCCTCTCGTTGGCGAGCACCAAGTAGTAGGTAGCCACGAGCGAGGCCTTCGTGGTCTGCGGCGAGATTGGTTTCTCGATCAGCTTCGCCAGCGCTTCCGGCAGCCCGTCGGTCTTTGCGACGAAGTCTAAACGGTCCGGCGTCAGGGACGAAAGGAGCTCCTTCAAAACCAAGACGGCATTGAGCCTTCCCGCCAGGTTCGCGGACTTCAGAGCGGCGACGATGGCATCCAAGGACTTGGAGGATCCGATGTGTCGGCACGAGTCCTCGCCGAGGGGCAAAAAGAAGGCCAACGCCGAGAGGATTTCCTCCATCGCGTCCGTCTTGGAGCTCTCGAGCGATTCGCTCGCGAAATCGGCGAAAGCAGCGGACAAAACGCGCGCGGCGCCACCCGACACGATGCATCTCCGGTTCCTCTCGCTCTCCTTGCCCAGACTCTTGATCTTTCTCGCTAGCTCGCTGCACCGAGCGGCATCCGCGCGGCGACCGGCCAACGCGACCTCCGACAGCAGCTCAGACACCTGGGCGGGAGACACAGGGATCCTGGGCGTCGGTATCCTCTCGACTCCGAAACAGCGGTTCGCCACGCACCAGTCCTGGATCATCCTGCGCAGCGAGTGGTTGGGCACGAGGTCGTCGGCGGCGCCCGTCAGGGCCTGCTTGGTGACCGGGCACGTCCGCTTACCAGAGTCCAACCACGTCTCTATGCTCTGACGGTCGTAGGTGATGCCGGTGGACAACGTCACCGGGTCCTTCATGAGGTCCAGAGATATCGGGCACCGGAACAGCGTCGGTATCGTCAGCTCCGACGACGACGACGTCGAGCTCCTCTTTAGCAAACAAATCTTGTGGCCGCGGGGCCTCCGGGCGCTTCGAGTGGAGGACATGGCGCCGAAGTGTAGTGTGCAGAGAGATGAGGGAAGTACGTACTTTGAGATTTTGGTTGTCTTGTGATCTTTAAGATTTCTGAAGCTTTTGTGCTTCTTCTTTTATCTTTGAAATGATAAGAGACAAGTGCCGAATAGATATGTATATATATGAAAGGAGAAGGTGAACCCTTGTGGACGCGTACAGGATGACTCTGATGAGAATTGAGAAGGGAAGAGAAGAGTTCGTTCAAACGTGTTTGGGTTATGATTTTGAATGTTGACCGTTGAAGTTTGAATGGTAAACGCTTTTTTATATTTAAACAAAATTGTCGGTAAATTTAGGTTTTGATTTTGGTCTAACATTTACATGGTACAAAGAAGTGGTCTGAAATTTTGACCAAACTAAGTCAGCGAATCCGGTGGTCAACTTGTCCATATTTTTCTCTCTTTTCATAATTATATCTAAAGAAACATTGTTGATAGAAGTGAATAAATTAAAAATGAGTTTACTGATAGAAGGTGAAACCAAATTAACCAAAATTATATATTATTGTTATTATATGAGGATGTGGGAGGAGAAAATGTTTTATTTTTTTCTCAAAAATACATACAGCTACTTTGCCGACAAGGAAATATTTTCTGTGTCTTTTTATTTACAACACAAGAAAATAGAAAATTATGTGAAAAAGGTGAAAAAAAAAGACTGAGAGACAACTAAAGGAGAAAAAAAAGAAAAAAAAGACTAAAAGAGAGGATAATAGAAGAGAAATGAGAAAAAGATAAAATTACAGTAATAGAAAAAAATGAGGAGATTATAAAGAGACGTTTTCCTACTGATAATTTTTGTAGAATACTCAATACTGATGATTTAAATTTAAAGTTATTTGAACTCATTAGTTTACTTCATTTATTTATTTTAATATATTAATAATTTAGATTGTTTAACAATATAGATTATTTATGAAGTGATAATTTAAATTAACATAATAAAATATACCATATTATACTAATATAGTAATAATAATAATATACTATAATAATAAATATCATTTAAATAATGTTTATATGATGTATATTATTGTTATCGTATTATGAAAAAAATATATCAGTAATTATTAATACACGTGTTATTAACCGAAATAACATTTTATTATTGATATTAATTATAAATATTTTTTTTATTATTTTACTGTAAGGGTTATTATTACTTAATCCATGTTTTTTATTTATTATTTAAGTTTATAAGTTTCAATTTAATAATATAAATTCTTTAGCTTAATAATATTTATAAAATATTTTTTTATTAAAATGATGTATATTATTTGGTAATTATTTCTTAAAGTAAATATGATAATCTCCATTGCACAATTTAAAAAGTGATATTTTAGATTATCTCAGAAAAAAAATATTAGAAGTTGAGGTTAATGGCGGTACATAGCAATTTGTCATGCATTCAATGCGGTGCATAATCTGGCTATCCAATTAAGATTCTGAGTCATTAATTGGATAGGATTTTGGACATTAATTTTTAAATCAATGGTCTAGATCATGCACCGCACTGGGTGCATAACAAATTGTTATGCACTTTCATTTTTCTCTTAGAAGTTATAGGAGAAATAAAAGGAAAAAGACAGAGGAGAAAAAGTATGATATTAAAGGAAAGTGAATGATGTAATTATAGAAGAGATAAAATTGAGGAGATTAAATAAAAAAGAAAATTAAAAGAGAGAAAGTTATGCAGAGAAATAAATATATTAAAGGTGAGAGAAAATAAAAAAAAATTGGAGGAGCGAGAAAATTATGGTATTAAATTATAGGAAAGAAAAAAGAAATATTAGAGAAGAGAAAAAAAACATATTATTGGAAAATTTTGAAGGAGAGAAAAAGTAAGATATCAAAGAAAAGAAAAAAAAATGAGATATTATAGCATAAAGAAAATTGAAAGAGAAAGAAAATGATATTAGAAGTGAGAAAATGAATTATTATAAGATAGATAAAATGAGATGTTAGGATGAGAGAAAATGCACTAAAGTAGAGGAAAATCATGAAATTAGATAAGAAAATTGGATGAAAGATAAATTATAATATTAGATAAAAGAGAAGGAGAAGCTTAGATTGGAAATATGTAGACATTAGAAAAAAGATAAGGCGATGAGTTTTTTTATCTTTTAAAAAGAAGAGAAATTTTTATAAAATTAAAATTTTACATATGATAATCTAAAATATTATCATGTTTTTTTTAAAAAAATGATATAACTTCATTCCTTAGAATCTTATTTAAAAAATATATAATTTTCAAATAAATTATTGTGTTATTTAAATAAATATAGTATTATATATTACAAGTTATAAAGATAACGTCAACTAAATATATTTTTTAAAATATATATTTTCTCATGGTACGAGAGCCACCTTTTATGATCTCATGAAAATATGAAATATTTAAATTATTTAATCTTTTTATATCAAAATCCGTTAAGTTTTGTATTTTAATATTAAGAGTTAAGACAACCAACTTGATGAAAAATTTGAATCACCTATGCTGAACAAAATTGACAGTTCCAAATATTAACTATTATGTACCCAAGAAATTATTAACTTTGTTTCATGAGAGACCTGGAGGTAAATTTCTCCTACACTTCCTAATTGGAACTACTAATATTTTCGTTACGAAAGTCCAACCCATCAACTTAATAATTCAACAACTTTCTTGTTAATTTACCGGAAATTGATTGATCATGCGTGCTTTAAAATCCAAATTATACCATGAATAATTGATTTCATACAGGAGGATGTCCTGATTCAAGTCCGATAAATTGAGGACCAATTAGAAAAGAGTAAACACCAAAAATTTCCTTTCAGTTAATAATAATAGAAGAGAAAAAAAGAACAATTTACATCTTGTGCATTAGGCATATACTGTTCATAAATGCACTGTGTACAATAAGAAAAAAAAATACTACCCACACAAAAACTTGAACGCCCTCTAAAAAGAAAAAAGAACAGATGACGAAATGTTAGGACATTTGCTAAACCTGCAATTTTGCATCTTGAATCTTCATTTGCAGCCAGAAAGCATTTTTAGCAGACAGGGCGAACCAAAACAGATTCGAGGAGCCAAATTTTATTTTAAGAAACAATAAAATATAAATTTAAAATACTAGGTATTTAATTTTCATTAAAATTTATTTAATTTAATAGTTATAGATAAATTTAGGATGCATTTTTAGCAGGACGGACCCCAAACAAATCAAGAGGGGAGGCAAATTGCATATAAAAATAATAATATATAACAGAAAAGGCTAAATATTTATTTTATATTAAAATTTTATCTTAAAAATATATTCTTGTCAATAGAATAAAATATTATTTATTACTATCATAAATAAAAGTTATTAGATATATAGGACCCTGAAAAAATATTTCAAAAAATTAATAAAGTTCTTTATTTTGAAAAAAGAAAGTACTCGAAGATGTCCAATAAAATTTGTACAAAGAAAAAAATATTGAGAAATCTACAACAGAAAAAAGACCATGAAATCAAGTCAAACCGACCACAAAATCATGTCAATTAAAAGGAACTTTAGTTTCATGCAGTTCATTAATATCGACATAGAAACTGTACTACGGATTATTAACAGGGTTGAAGATGCTACAGAGGGTTTCGAGTTTGGACAGAAATGAATGATGACACAGGTTACATGAGCGGATATTTGAGATTTGAGACTGAGACCGCTAATGAGCCCACTTTACAGGGTCCTTGGCCCTCCATATTATAATAATTTGGGTTACCCTTGTTTCGGTCCGATCCGATTTTCGTGAGGTCTCAAAAAATGAGATTCGGATCGGTCTCGATCGAGTCTGACACCGGGTCCTCCCGAATTAATAGAAAATAAAATTTGGACAATCTGATTGACCTAATTTTATTTTATTTATTATATTAAATTTAAAATTATAATATATATATTAATTATTTAGTAACCAAAACTCTTTTTTATTATGCATTAGTAATAAAATTAGTTTATATTTAAAAGAAAAATTATAATGTAATATATAAATATTGCATTACATATATTTTATAATATATTTATAAATTATAATATAAGATATTCACAGGGGATTAAATTTAAATTTCTTGAACCCGGACATGACTCGACCCGGATATATTCCTATTGAGAAAAATTCATAGAAATCCGAGTCTGATAGGGCCAAAATGACCGGGTCGGTTTGGATCATACTCAGCCCTAATTGAGAACGATATTGATCACATCCAATTCCTGAATAATTTTTGCCTTCGTATTTATTACCTTCCTATGAGAGCTAAATCTCTACAACATTAGAAAGTTTCTATCTTCATGTTCATCACTTTTCATCCCCTGGCTTGAAATCTTTTGCAATGTCCTTAGAGATTGCCAATATAATGCTCTAAGTGTAACCCCCGACAAAAAAAAAAAGATGGAACACAAACTGTATCTTACTGGCACGCAAGTGGTGTTACACCAGGAGATAAAAAAACCTATCATTAAACTAATTTGGTGATAAAATTCTATTCCTTTTTAATTTTATTTGAAGCCATAAATGCTTAAGATTATTAGTTGTATCATATGAATGATGTTAAGTTATGGTTGTTTTTAATGGTCTCTTGTAAACATTATTGTATGCTATGGAATCTAGGAATCATATATCAATGATGAATTAAGTTGTACACAAAAACTTAAAAAAACAAAAGTCTAGGATCACATTAAAATTCTAGTGTTCATTGATGGGCCATCGAACTACCACTGAAGCAACATTGAGCACTCAAGAGGGCGGTCGAAGGACATTGCCGCAATATGAGAGTCGGCCGACCAACCGGTCAAATCGACCTCGCCCCCAAGTGGCCAATTAATTGGGTGACACATACATAGTATAAGTGGTGGCCGAATAACAACCTATCTCGATCGGCCGAAGAGAAAATTCGATCGATCTGAATTGAATTAAGATTTATGATTTTGATAAAAAAAAAAGATATTTAAATGTTTATCCATTGATAAGTAAATCTTGTATGTTACATGGATTAATTATTTATGATCATGAAAACATGCTAAGACCTCAATTGCTTCCTTATGATGAAAATGATGTGAAATATTATGATAACCTAAAAGCAATATGCATGTTCAATTGTAATTAAATTAAAAGATGACAATGTGATCCATGTACCATTGCTTGATGTATTGTATGAAAGATGGATTAAGACAAGCTTAAATGCACCATAATATGGATAAAATAAAATCCTACATCGTAAAGAGTGTGTATACTTCCCGATAAGTAAAGTTTCACACCTTAATCACTATGTACTTTCCAATACCATAAGAGTGGCAACATAAATGACATACAGTATACTTTCAATTGATCTTATCTATGTAAACAAGGTGGTGTGTCAATGATCCTTAATCAAGATAAACTTATAAAAGGACATGTGTCCATAGGGACGACTATTTGAAGTGAGAATGCTAACTTCAAACATTGTTGAATAATAAATATTGAAAGACAAAGAACAATGACATGAATGATAAGTTAAGTCAAAGATGCCTATTTATATTGGAAAGTTAATGATAAGTAAGATGTTTATGTCTAAGATGCACTATATCAATAACACATAAAAATGTTAAAACTAAAAAATGTATTATATTAATAATGCATACATAAGAAAGAAAGTCAAGATGAAAGTTTAGTTAAAATTACGAGCATAATTTTCTAAAAAGTTAAAGATAAGAAAAATGGATGATCATATGATGACATGCTTAGATAAAATGTCTCATGGTATGATCCATGTTTGTTATGATGATTATATGCATGATATATAGGTTATGATATACATGAATTAAACGATTCATCAATAATTCGACTTTTACAAATATTCCATATTCTTGGATCCTTTAGGTGAAAAGAAATGACTATGCTTATGATGAAGGCGCTGCTCATAATTAATGATGCACATGTGAAGTTTAACTAATCTTAGGCCTTATTTGGATTGAGGTATTAGGGGGGATAGGGTGGAAGATGGGTGGGTGGTGTTAGTTAAATCGTGTTTGGGTAAAAAATTTTAAAAGTCATATGGTGTTTGGAGGGGTGAGTCACACCTCCAAACACCAAATATTTTATTCCACCAAATTGGTGGAATTAGAGGAAATGAAATTTTTTAGGCAAAACTACCCCTTTAAATAACTTTTTAAAATTATATCATAGTTCATTTAAAATGATATGCTTACTTATATTATTTTGATTTATGATAAAAAAATATTTGACTTGAGTTCATTTATTGGTTTAACTTTTTTTATCTTATTATATAATTATTTAATACTTGCATTTGTTTATCTTTTATTCATTCACATTTATTTTTCCTCGGATTAATTTTTTATCATAATATTTTAAATCTATTGAATGTCATCATAATATTTTTTTTTAAATTAATATTTTTTATTAAATTTGAGATAAACAATTATTTTTATGATCATTTTTACTTTAGCATCTTAAAGTATTATCATTTGAACAATATTTTTTATTTATGTAATTGTAATATTAATTTTTTTCACTCTTTTTATATTTATCTATCATCTTCGATCTTTTTTATCTTTATTTCAAAAAAAATAAAAATATTGTGAAAGAAACAAAATACATTGAGAGAAAAATAATACTAAAAATAAGAGAAAAAACATATAAGAGATATAAATAATGATAAATATATAAATATTATAATAAATCAAATAAATATATAATAATATTATATTTATTAAGGGTCATAATTAGTAATATATAATAAAGGGTATAAATGACTTTTATTTAAATTATTCAAATATGTCATGATTTAGTTTAACTCATCCACCACCATAAAATTTTATCCAAACATGAGTTTAATAATAATTCATCACACTTCACCACACTCCACCACCGCACCCTATACTCCACCATCTCACACCACCCCTCCATTAGTTAATTGCCAAACAAAGCCTTAGAGTTATGTTTATGTTAAAGTCATGTTCTCTTTTATTTATGTTGCTAAAGACTATGTATTGCCTTCAGGCAAGTTCAGTAGATTTAATTTGAAGTTGTCAAGTGATCTTCATGGACAATGTACCCAAGTCTAGTGTCTTGTTTATAGATTTTGTCATCTATTGATTAGGTTTAAAATCTTTATCTAAATTATTTTTGTTTCTTGATCTTATAAGTCTTTCATTGATTTGCTTCTTGTAGAGATTTATGTCATTTTCTTCTTATTTTATTTCTATATATGTTGACTATGAGTCCATTATGATGTCAAGATTTATTGTCCAAGGATCGCTTCAAGCACGTGTCAAATATCGATTCATTCACATGATAAAGCACATTTTTTCAGTGTTGCACCAAGGCCTATAAGAAAATAGAATTTTGAACTAGCATAAAATAACTCCTAAAATAAAACCCTCAATTCATTCTACTCTCGTGGATAAAAAAAGCAAAGCCTCCAACTACCCTACCCTATCAAAACATGTTTGGTCTAGCATACCCAGGTAACATGTGATGAAGCGGGCATGATGAATTATAAACTCTCTTAATTACTTAGGGATTTATAGTTCTCATATTTTATTTACGAACTTAATAATCTTATTTGAAAAAAGAAATATAAATGCGTAGTGTTAGCATCAAAATCTATTGGTGCCAAGAAAAGTACCAATTGTATATGTTAATTGAGACTATAAGGTGTTAAGGTGTCTTGTATAATCCATCTTAATAAAAATGCACCTTAATGTTTGTAAAATCACTTTTGATTATTTATGAACATATAATTCTGATAACCGTACTACATAATGCTTTCATATGTATATTGATAATATGCCCTTATAAATATTTTTTTAGGATGAAAAAATCTAAATCAAAATATACTTGCTTGCATACTCTAGTGTAAGATAGTTGAATGTCCTAACAAGCCCTGTTTCAAAAGAGAATGTGCCTTGAGGCACAAGACCCACTATCCCAAAATATGCAATATTGGCCCTCGTCTAATCCCCCAAAGAGCATATCATAGGGATTCAAATTCCTCTATGTGAAAGTTTGATGCGCCAAATCATGTAAGCACTCAACACACTATGCCACATTCAGTTTAATGCTCAATCTCCTCTGCCATGCCAATGACCTCATTCGTTCTCTTGGCCATTTGAAAAATATGGTCATTGAGGATGCCCTTCTACATTTATTTGTAAACCAAAATCTTCTAGTTGTAAGCAACACTCGAGAAGGGAGATGGAATGTTTGTGCTTAACTTTGGTGAGGATAGAAATCTCAAATTCGAACTTGATGTGACCTTTGTTATTAGTTTTTGCATCTCCATGATCTCCCTCCATTGTTTGACTACGACCAAGGTTCCATTGTTGAGCTCTAATCGTACATTGTACCAAATTTGCCACGACCCAAACTGACCTCACTCCCCTGCAAGGAGTCCTAATGAAGAGATGGATCTCTTGCCATTTGAACCAGAATAACCACTCTCATTGAACTCACCACCACCTTCATCACCTCTAGGAAGGTCATCATTTTTTATTCTTAATATTACTTTGAACCATAACCCAATTAAAAGTTCATCTATTCCTCAAAATATGTAATTGTAGAGTCTTATTTTAGGATAATTCTTATCTTATCTTATGGGTGAATATATAAAGCTTTTAGGAATGGGGTTAGAAAACAATCTCTATAATATTATCATCTTTGTAAAATTCTCATCAACAATATTTTTACCATCATTCAAGGACATAACTCAGCTAAAAATGAACCTTGTAAATATCTTGTGTCTTCTTTCGTGTGTGATATTCTCTCCAATATCCATAACACCTATATCTGGATAGTGTGTAGGACGATAGCGTCAAAGCTTGGAACTTTGCCCCAGAGATATTTGACGCATCAAGCAGTTGAAGAAACTCAAACTTTGCGAGCTCCGACAGTATAAGGCCGGTCTAATTGTTCTTCGGAGGGCCACTTATGCGGAGAGGCCAGGAACGCAAAAATCGACGATATTGATCATCCCGTTAAATTTCATACTTCTCTGGTTGACGACGGGCACATTTTTTGAGTTGTCGCATGTGATCCCCAACTAAGAGCACAGACATCGGTCATTGCCATGCCAGATCTCCGCCAAATCAGAAGGGTACTCGAAAGACCATGTTATTGATAGAAATACGTTAACTATGTTGTCTCATTTTCAAGGCTTAGTCAGGAAACACTTATCCAATCTCGCAACCATGTCGACGTCCAGGCCTCTCCTTAACACCAACATGAGCTCCATTAGGATATTGTTCATAAGATTAGTCAGCTTAAGGAGAGAGATCAAGGGAACTTGGAACCGACCCTTTGAACTAGTTATCCCAAGGTTCAGCACCTCATGACTCTCGAGCTGTGAAAAATCTGGCAACTTGTTGGAGAACTTGTTGACATTGAGTTGGATCCCCTCAAATGAAGGCGATGGGGTTGGTGCCTCTGCTGAGACCACTTTTGGTGAGCCAGAGATGATGGAAGATTGCGTGGATTTCACCTATAGGGAGTCGTAAGTAGCCCAAGGCTGCGGAGTGCAGTGCATCTAGGGTGGAACCTGTAACACCCCAACACGTTTAAAAAAAGTAGGAAGGAAACAAATCATGTCCCATGGGGCATGGCCTATTTTCTCTCTCCTAATAGACTACTAAGATTAAATTCATATTAAAATATATTTACAGTTTTAATCCATCTTAAACTCCATTTAAACCTATAATCAACCCCTATATATACCCTAACCCTCTTCTCCTCATAATTTCCCTCAGCCGCCAGAGATCTCTCTCCCTTTCCCTTCTCCCCTCTCTTTCCTCAAGGCCTTAAGGTAAGACAAAACTTATTTTTGTCTTTTATTTCTTCCTTTGTGATTAGCCTCATGCTAGGGATCATGTAGGAGAAACACTAGAGGAGATATATATATGGAGGAAGAACAAGGAAAATCTTGAGGGTTGTGAATAACACAAAAAAACTTGGGAACGCGAAAAAAGTATGCAAAGGGACCCTTAGATTTGGTAGAAGATTAGGATTACTTCTATCTATTTATCTATCTATCTATTATTATTATTATTATTATTATTATTATTATTATTATTATTATTATTATTATTATTATTATTATTATTATTATTATTATTATTATTATTATTATTATTATTATTATTATTATTATTATTATTATTATTATTATTATTATTATTATTAAAAATTATATGTTATGTTGAACTTAATGTTCTATGATAGAATGCATGAAGGTTAGGATTCCTGCAAAGTTTATTTAGGCTTCGCAAGCCGAAAAATTAATATTTAAATGTATGAGGCGAAGGAGAAACGTCGATTGCTGATCCAACAACACGGACAACGTCAACCCTTGACGCCGCCCACGTTGCCGGCCATGAAGAAGTATAGCAAGCAGACAAGGGTCGTATTAGTTGGCCAACATGAACAATTCTCGTCGTGTCGCGTTGACACGAACAATGTAAACACCTATGTGAGTCATGCTCACCTCGGGTGGGACCGTGTTCAGTAGAGAAAGTAATGAAATCGATAAACATGTCACATGAATTGTGTCGTTCAAACACATATGGAGACATTTAACCTTACGTCAATGCGGGTTGTGTTTTATTCAGACGCAAACTGTGTTGGCGGCGAAAATCACGAAACCCTAAAATTGATCTAGTTTTGTTGAACTGGCTACACTAAACCTAGGATCGACAATGACTTGATGTTCGAACCGGATCGTATTTGGGAATATAAAACCCTGGAAGAATTTTCATGGAATTAATAAAACAACCCGTGTTAAATTCTAACTCGGACCACATCATAACTTCGTAATAATAACCAAATTCAGACCGCGTCGATGAGAATGACGACATCAGCAACCCGGACCGTGCTCAACCTAGAAACGGACTGCGTGCATAAGGAAGAAGTCGAAATATGTCGAAAGAAGAACAAGTCTTGTCACCTCTAAACACAAGTCATTTCTCGAATGACAGGAAATAGACCGTGTCTATTCCCGACGTGAGTCATTTTCCTAAAGATGATGTTTAATATGATTTTTCTATTATTGATGATGTATGTGATGCTGATTAAAGAAGGATTTAAAGAAAGATAAAAAGTTCTTAAGAAAGATAAAGAATATTCAAATAATAAAAATAAAAGTTGTGGATCTTCATGCACACTAATTATCAAAAGGAGCAAAGATCGAAAGTTAAGAATCAAAGTTAAAGATAGGAATATATGTGTAACTGAAGACGAAATATAGAAACCTCATGGCGGTGAGGACAAAACACTTAATTATTATTTCTATTGTACAAGACTCTTCACCATGTGCAATGAACTTTGAACTTTCACCATATAGGAACAACCGCCCACCATACAGGATCGTCGTGATGAAGTATAGCCAATGACCATGATATATAAAAGTGCTATGAAGTTTTCTAAAGAAATGAAGAACTCTTCACATATATAAGATGACAAAAGTTAAATAAGAACTTCTAATAATGAAAGATGAACTAATTCTGCTTTTTTATATTTCAATTACATGTTTGTATACAGATGTTTCATAAGTAAGATAAAAAGATTATTCTCAACATTTTATTTTCACCCTATTAAAGGCTTAATACTATATGTTATATTACGAAGAATTTTTTTCTGTTGCATTTGAATCTTGCAAGTAATCAGATATAGGTGATGATGATATTAAATGCTAAATGATGCATGACAAAATACAATTGCATATGGTAGTGACTTAATATATTTGATGTCTTAAAAAAATAATGATATAATAGTTAGTTTGAATTTTTATTACCACGAGTTAATTTTAGTTAATGTTGAATTTCATATTTTAGTCTTTATATTTTAATTAATGATTTTAGCATGAAAAAAATTATATTATTTTAAATTTCGCATATTTTATTACAATGTTGATCAAAGGATAGGAGCGTTCGAGAATCGGTGAGGCTCGCATTCTTGGAGTCGAAGGGATTGAGGCCCAAGACATACTGGTGGAACTCCGGGGAGCTGCTACGGCAGAAGGTGATTGACATTGAGGCTCACATCACCGAGCGAAATGAGCCCAGCAAGAGAGAGAGAGAGAGAGAGAGAGAGAGAGAGAGAGAGAGTGTTATATCTCAATCCCAGAAGCTAAATTCTACAGAGAAGAGGAGAACGCAGAGGATATCAGTAAATACAGAAGCATCAAGTGAGAGAGAGATAGAAGAAAAACAACAGCAGAAAACAGAGCTGGGAGCAGGGGAAACGACGGAAGAAGAAGAAAATGAAGCACAACAAGCGGAAGAAGAAGAAAATGAAGCACAACAAGTAGGATATCAGTAAATACAGAAGCATCAAGTGAGAGAGAGAGAGAAGAAAAACAGCAGCAGAAAACGGAGCTGGGAGCAGGGGAAACGGCGGAAGAAGAAGAAAATGAAGCACAACAAGCGGAAGAAGAAGAAAATGAAGCACAACAAGAAGAAAACGGAGAAGCAGAGGAGATATTGGAAGAGGAAGAAGCGTCAGAAACACGTGGAGAAGCATCAAAAGCACATGGAGGAGGAAACGGAGAAGAAGAAGCAGAAGACCAAGAAAACAACGAAGTCCAGATCAAAGAAAACATCAATAAAAGGCGAAGGCGGAAACCAAAGTTTTTAGATGATTTTATTATGTAAAAAAAAATGAGTCGATATAAAAGGAAAAAGGAAGATGTATTGAGGACTTATCTGATTTTTAGAGAAATAAATCTCTGCGGAGTTGGAGTCGGCGGGAGCTCGAAGTCCTTGCATTCTTCTTTTCCACCATCTTGTTCTTCTTTCCTTCCTTCCTTCCTTCTTCTACTTGTTCATCGGCGTCCCGTAACATCGCTCACGGACGTTGCTGTCGCCGCCAGTTTCATCTATCCAAGGTCCCCGGAGAAGAGCTCCATCGTCGGCGTCGCCAACTCAAACCCTAAACCTGCACAAGAAAACGGAGGAGTGAGAACGAAGTGAGAGAAAAAATAAAGGTCGCCTTTTATATTTTTGGCGGACGGATTCTACGAGGCGACATCAGAGAAAAAGGCGCGTGGGCTGTCGGAAGATTGGGCTTCTACAATGAACTGGAACAGTGATATTTTCCATTTTACATCAATAGAGCTGAAGAATTTTAGTGAATAAAAAGAACGAGTGCAACATTGGTGCTTTCATTGAGAGCTTCAATTGGTGGTCGCCGGAGAAGACGATCAGGATGGCGGAAGGCACTCGTTGAGCACGCATGGAAGAAATAGTTCTCAAATTACAGAGCTTCATGGAGCAACATCTTCTGGACTTCACGGATAAGATGAATTCTCTTGATTCTAAATATGAATCCTTAGCCAAGAAAATGGAGCAACCTGCAACGGATGAAGGAGAACATCAACAATCGGCGCAATCGATATCAAGAACTAGTAATAATACACAGTCAACAACAATGACAAGTTTTATGAGAAATGTGAAGTTAGAAATCCCTAAGTTTTGGGGTGACGATCCTCTTGGATGGATCTTTAAGGCAGAGCAATTTCTTGATTTCTATGAAATTGCAGAAGAAAGTCGAATCACCGTGGTCTCTTTTGACTTTGAAGGAGCAGCTCTACAGTGGTACCAGTGGATGTATAAGCACAAGCAATTGAGTTCATGGACACAGTTTGTCAAAGCATTGGAAGTGAGGTTCGGCCCTTCTGAATTTGAAGACTTTCAAGGTGCTCTATCTAAATTGACACAAACAGGAACTGTTCTTGAATACCAACATCAGTTTGAAAGACTATCGAACAGAGTAATGGGAATATCAGAATCATTCCTAGTATCATGTTTTATTTCTGGGTTAAAACCAGTAATCCGAAGGGAGGTTCAGTCTTTTAGGCCAACATCACTCATGCAAGCTATTGGGTTGGCTAAGTTGCAAGAGGAAAAATTGAATGAGAATGTTAATCAAAGATCCACAAGGTATAAAACTACAGGCTACACATCAGCTACTCTAACCCGACCAGCAACTCAACATTTTGTTCCTAATTATCCAGTAAGTCAAATGAGTTCGAGTGGAGAAGTGGCCAATTCTGAAAGGCAATCAGCTGCAGAGTTTGTAAATAAACCTCATTCTCTACCCTTAAAAAGGCTATCAACAGAAGAGATGATGCAGAGACGGGAGAAAGGGCTTTGCTACAATTGTGATGAGAAGTTTCACAGGGGTCATAAGTGTAAACCTAAATTTTTATTGCTTATGGTGACAGAAGGAGAAATAGGAGAAAATGTCAGCAATCCAAAGCAAGAAGAAAGTTCTGATGAAGGATTGGAGATTAGTTTACATGCTTTATCCGGAGTCATATTGCCTAAGACACTAAGGTTAATTGGCAAGATTGGAACAATATAGGTTACAGTATTGGTCGACAGTGGATCTACACATAATTTCATTCAAGAACAAGTGGCGCAATCGATATCAAGAACTAGTAATAATACATAGTCAACAACAATGACAAGTTTTATGAGAAATGTGAAGTTAGAAATCCCTAAGTTTTGGGGTGACGATCCTCTTGGATGGATCTTTAAGGCAGAGCAATTTCTTGATTTCTATGAAATTGCAGAAGAAAGTCGAATCACCGTGGTCTCTTTTGACTTTGAAGGAGCAGCTCTACAGTGGTACCAGTGGATGTATAAGCACAAGCAATTGAGTTCATGGACACAGTTTGTCAAAGCATTGGAAGTGAGGTTCGGCCCTTCTGAATTTGAAGACTTTCAAGGTGCTCTATCTAAATTGACACAAACAGGAACTGTTCTTGAATACCAACATCAGTTTGAAAGACTATCGAACAGAGTAATGGGAATATCAGAATCATTCCTAGTATCATGTTTTATTTCTGGGTTAAAACCAGTAATCCGAAGGGAGGTTCAGTCTTTTAGGCCAACATCACTCATGCAAGCTATTGGGTTGGCTAAGTTGCAAGAGGAAAAATTGAATGAGAATGTTAATCAAAGATCCACAAGGTATAAAACTACAGGCTACACATCAGCTACTCTAACCCGACCAGCAACTCAACATTTTGTTCCTAATTATCCAGTAAGTCAAATGAGTTCGAGTGGAGAAGTGGCCAATTCTGAAAGGCAATCAGCTGCAGAGTTTGTAAATAAACCTCATTCTCTACCCTTAAAAAGGCTATCAACAGAAGAGATGATGCAGAGACGGGAGAAAGGGCTTTGCTACAATTGTGATGAGAAGTTTCACAGGGGTCATAAGTGTAAACCTAAATTTTTATTGCTTATGGTGACAGAAGGAGAAATAGGAGAAAATGTCAGCAATCCAAAGCAAGAAGAAAGTTCTGATGAAGGATTGGAGATTAGTTTACATGCTTTATCCGGAGTCATATTGCCTAAGACACTAAGGTTAATTGGCAAGATTGGAACAATATAGGTTACAGTATTGGTCGACAGTGGATCTACACATAATTTCATTCAAGAACAAGCTGCACAGAGGTTGGGATTGCTGATAAATCCTTCGGAATATTTCCATGTTATGATAGGAAATGGGGAGAAATTGAAGTGTGAGGGTAAATGTTCTAAAGTGGATTTGGTTCTACAAGGAGTACATTTTACAGAAGATTTTTATGTTCTTCCCATTGAAGGAGCCGAAATAGTGTTGGGTGTCCAATGGTTACAAACACTAGGCCCTATCACTATGGACTATTCAGATTTGTCCATGAAGTTCTGTTGGCAAAATCAACAAATAATGTTGAAAGGGGAGAATCTTAGAGTTCCCCAAGCAGTCACCAATCATCACCTTAAGAAGCTAATAAGAGCTGATGAAATTATGACTTTTTATCAGCTAGCAATGGTAACACATGAGGATGGACTCAAGGAGGAGGATGATTCTATTAAACAGTTGTTACAACAGTTTGGACCTATTTTTGAGACTCCCACGACTCTACCTCCATTCAGAGATGTTCAGCATCATATACATGTGGAAGAACAAAGTAAACCTATAAACGTTAGGCCTTATAGATACCCTCATTTCCAGAAAAATGAGATTGAAAAATTGGTGAAGGAGATGTTTGAGCAGGGAATTATATAGCACAATTTCAGTCCTTACTCTTCTCCAGTTTTATTAGTTAAGAAGAAGGATGACACATGGCGATTTTGTATAGATTATCGAGCACTGAATAATATTACCATAAAAGATAAATTCCTTATCCCTACTATTGATGAGTTACTGGATGAGTTAAATGAGCAGCTTATTTCTCTAAATTGGACTTAAGAGCGGGGTATCATCAAATTCGTATGCACCCAGCAAACGTGCCTAAAACTGCCTTTCGAACACATGAGGGACACTATGAATTTCTAGTAATGCCCTTTGGTCTGACTAATGCCCCTTCAACATTTCAGGCAATTATGAACAGATTATTTGAGCCTTACTTGAGAAAATTCATTATAGTTTTTTTCGATGATATCCTGGTTTACAGTCGGGATTTTACTACACATCTGAAACATCTGTCCTTAACTCTACAGTGCTTGCAAGAAAATGAATTCTATGTAAAGAGGAGTAAGTGTTGTTTTGCACAACCAAAAATAGAGTATCTGGGTCATGTGATTTCTAAAGCAGGAGTGGTACCTGATCCGGAGAAGATCGGAGCTATTCAAGAGTGGCTTCAGCCTTCTTCAATCAAACAGTTGAGAGGATTCTTGGGGTTAACTGGATACTACAGAAGATTTGTTAAGGGTTATGCTTCTATTGCTAGCCCTCTTACAAATCTACTCAAGAAAGACGCATTTTTGTGGACTCAGAATGCTACCGAAGCTTTTCAAATACTGAAGCAGGGCTTGGTATCAGCTCCTATATTACAACTACCTGATTTTTCTAAACAATTTGTAGTAGAAATAGATGCTTCTGGAAGTGGAGTTGGGGCAGTACTACTACAGGAAGAACATCCTATCAGCTATTTTAGTAAGAAGCTAAATGCTACTATGCAAAAGGCATCAGTCTATGTGCGAGAAATGTTCGCTATAGTGGAAGCAGTGCGGAAGTGGAGACAATATTTGTTGGGGCAACACTTCATTATAAGAACAGATCATAGAAGCCTAAAAGAAATCCTTACACAAGTCATTTAGACTCCGGAGCAACATCAATATGTGACTAAACTGTTGGGTTATGACTTTTCTATAGTTTACAAACCAGGATCTGAAAACAAGTTGCTGATGCTTTGTCACGAGTTCATATAACTGAGGGAACTTTCTGTGGAATTACAATGCCTATTTTTAATCTAATTGATGATATTGTGAAGGAATATCAAGTTAATGAACAGCTGCAACAGTTGGTTAAAAAGGTGGCTGAGAATTCTTCTGAGGTACAAGGATTCATTTTTAAGAATGGCTTGTTATATAAAGGAAATCGCTTGTTTCTCACTCCTGATTCCAATATAATTCCTTTACTTCTACGGGAATTCCATGAGACACCAGTAGGTGGACATCTGGGAATGTTGAAAACTTACAAACGACTCAGTGCTGAATTTGTATAGGATGGTATGAGGAAGACAGTTGATGAGTTTGTAAGGAACTGGCAACTATGTCAACAGGTTAAATATTGTACCTCTCCAGTCTCTGGTTTGCTCCAACCTCTACCTATTCCAGATCGTGTATGGGAAGATATTTCTATGGATTTTGTGACTTCCCTTCCTAACTCAAATGGTTTTACAGTGGTATTGGTAGTGGTTGATCGCCTCACTAAATATTGCCATTTCGGCGCACTTCCTACTCACTACAATGTTCACAAGGTGGCCCGGCTATTCGTAGATATGGTCGTTAAACTACATGGGTTTCCAAGAACGATTGTGTCGGATAGGGATGCTATTTTCCTAAGTTCATTTTGGAAAGAACTTTTTCGCCTCAGTGAAACAAAATTATGCATGAGTTCGGCTTATCATCCGCAAATAGATGGCCAAACGGAAGTTGTTAATAGATGTATGCAACAATATTTAAGATGCTTTGCGATGGAGAAACCTACTACATGGGTTCGATACTTGCCATGGGCAGAATTCTCCTACAATACATCGTATCATACTAGTTCCAAAATGACACCATTTGAAGTGGTATAAGTAGGAAACCACCTACAATTCCTACTTATATTAGAAATCAATCACAGGTGGAGGCGATTGAATCAGAACTCTTGGACAGAGATGAGGTATTGAGACTGTTGAAACTCAACTTATGTCGAGCTCAACAGAGGATGAAATCTTTGACAGATTTACATCGGACTGACTTAGAGTTTGCTGTTGGAGAATTGGTTTTTGTCAAGCTACAACCTTACAAGCAGACATCTGTGGTTCAGAAAGCTATGCATAAACTATCTCCTAAATTTTTTGGTCCTTTTTCGATACGGAAAAGGATAGGATCTGTTGCTTATGAGTTAGATTTGCCTGCTAACTCTAAAATTCATCATGTATTTCACGTATCGAAACTCAAGAGAGTTCATGGTATGAATACTACTGGAGTTCCATTACCTGAACTATCTAATGACCTTGGTCCTATTGTTGCTCCTATGGCTATCATAGCAACACGAGTCCAAAAACGACATGGCCATTTTTGTCCTCAGGTGTTGGTCTAGTGGTTGGGTAAAGACCCTACGGACGCAACTTGAGAAGATTCTAAGTGGTTTAACACTAATTTTCCTAAATTTAACATCGGGGACGATGTTGGGTCCTTAACGGGAGAGAAATTGTTATATCTCAATCCCATAAGCTAAATTCTACAGAGAAGAGGAGAACGCAAAGGATATCAGTAAATACAGAAGCATCAAGTGAGAGAGAGAGAGAAGAAAAACAGCAGCAGAAAACGGAGCTGGGAGCAGGGGAAACGGCGGAAGAAGAAGAAAATGAAGCACAACAAGCGGAAGAAGAAGAAAATGAAGCACAACAAGAAGAAAACGGAGAAGCAGAGGAGATATTGGAAGAGGAAGAAGCGTCAGAAACACGTGGAGAAGCATCAAAAGCACATGGAGGAGGAATCGGAGAAGAAGAAGCAGAAGACCAAGAAAACAATGAAGTCCATATCAAAGAAAACATCAATAAAAGGCGAAGGCGGAAACCAAAGTTTTTAGATGATTTTATTATGTAAAAAAAAATGAGTCGATATAAAAGGAAAAAGGAAGATGTATTGAGGACTTATCTGATTTTTAGAGAAATAAATCTCTGCGGAGTTGGAGTCGGCGGGAGCTCGAAGTCCTTGCATTCTTCTTTTCCACCATCTTGTTCTTCTTTCCTTCCTTCCTTCCTTGTTCTACTTGTTCATCGGCGCCCCGTAACATCGCTCACGGACGTTGCTGTCGCCGCCAGTTTCATCTATCCAAGGTCCCCGGAGAAGAGCTCCATCGTCGGCGTCGCCAACTCAAACCCTAAACCTGCACAAGAAAATGGAGGAGTGAGAACGAAGTGAGAGAAAAAATAGAGGTCGCCTTTTATATTTTTGGCGGACGAATTCTACGAGGCGACATAAGAGAAAAAGGCGTGTGGGCTGTCGGAAGATTGGGCTTGAAGAATTTTAGTGAATAAAAAGAACGAGTGCAACAGAGAGCCTGCACGAAGGCCTTCCTTTATGTTCCGACGAGGCTGCGGTTGCCAATTTGGATGGTGGTGACTCATTAAAAACGGCAAGTACGTCGACCGATTGCACGGGTTGTCAGAGACACGGAGTCGAACCAACCAATCAAGGAGGCATCGTGGTCGAGGGCATTGGAGATAGCGCGCATGACGGCCGCGTCTACAGCAGGGACGGTGCAGGGGAGGAAGCTGAGGAGGAGCTTGAGGAGAACAGAGGCAGTGGACGAGATTGCTCTAGCCGCCGTGATTCATAATTTTCTGAAGTGGAGTGCTAATGCGAAGCACAAACACCTTCAAATTTTAGAAAAGAACCCAACTATTTGTACCCGGCGTCATGTATGGCGGAGAGGAACGAGAAGGATCTAAGGAGGACGGATGGAGTAGATTTTTTTTTTTATCTATGGGTAGAAACTCATCGGTGTCCAAGTTCACTAGGACTAATTCAGTGTTCGGACGGGTGCAGCGAAGATAAATCTTGACCAAATTAAGAAGTTCGAAGTTTGAACTCTTGACTACTAGCTCTCCGTCTCTCGATTCAAAGCACAAATTCGCTAATCATAACAAAATGACAGGAGATTCGGTTCGATACAAGAATACGATGAGAAAATGACCCAAAAGGACACCTACGGAGAAAAATTCGCTGGGCCGACGGCCCGCAGAGAGCATGAGGGCGTACGTATTCGGGTCGGCGAGGGACGCGGGTACGAGAAGAAATGTTTCGGGGGATCACACGGATTGCCAAAATTTGCAGCTCAATCACGTTGTGGATTTCCTGTTACGTGCATGGAACCCGTGCTGTTTGTGCGCGAATGATGTGTCATCATGTGTAGCCGAGCCATGCAAAAAATCGTCAATGGCGACAGTTAGACTTCTCTTTTATTAAAAAAACCGACAACTTTAATTAATGAAAATATTAAAAGAACATGGTAATTTCTAGGAAAATAATGAATAATAGTAAATAAAAATAATAAAAGTATTACCTACTTAATTAAATAATATTATATTGAAGCAATTAAATGTAAAAAAAGTTATACTATGATTAAAAAGAAAGTTCATTCACTTATTTACATGTGTTGTTTATGGAAAGAGGTGTAGAATTAAATTTTGGGTATAAGTGTAGTTAAGGTTTGGGAAGAAGTGTTATAAATTTCAATAGAGTAAATTAAATAGGGGTAAATTAGGTAAAATGGAGTGGTATTAAGATTATTGAAGTGGCAATAAGGATATATACATTATTCGATTGCTATTATATATCATTCAGGCACTATTTGATATGTTTCAGATGGCATTGATTAAATGATTTTATAAATTTAATTAAGATGGCATTGATTAAATGATTTGATAAAATTTAATTAATTCGACATATCAAATAGTGTCTGAATGATATATAATAGCTTAATTTATAATAATAATAATAATAATAATAATAATAATAATTTTATTATTATTATTATTATTATTATTATTATTATTATTATTATTATTATTATTATTATTATTATTATTATTGATTAATACTTATGTTTTAAGACGCTTGAATAATTAATAAATTAGTGAATTAAAATTTATTTCTAAATAGATTTTAAAAAAAATCATTATCAATAATATTTATGTGAGACATTATTTTTTATACCATATGACCACTTTATTATTATTTTATTAATTTATCAATTCTTTGATTTGGAAAAATACCTATTATTAATTTGTTAATATAATAAAATAAAATTTTATTTTATTTTTATATTCATTAATAAATAGTCAAAATAAAAAAAAAGATATTTTAATTTGATTATTCAAACTATTTAAATAAATATTTGTATTTTTTTATCTATACTTCTATTAATGCAATACTTAACTTGCTAAAGTAATCACTACTTCCTAACTATTATACACTAATTAAATTATTATTCACTATTAACTATTGAAATCCTGGTAAATGATAAAAGTGGGCAAGATATCATATCAACACGGTAAAGGTAAAAGAAATCTAACATTTTTTTTCTATTATAAGTTAAAAGTTCATGTCATTAATGCAAACTTTATGGTTTTATATATATATATATATCAGCATTAATTAAATGCTAAAAAAAGAAAAAAATCATATATAAATGAATCAGAATATAGAATTGATGATTTGGATATATGATTCCTAGGATCCAGGCATATATTGTGATTTCAAGGAAAACATATATCAAATCTGGAAAACATTAGTAAATCACATTGACATAAAGAAAATCTCAAATATGTCAAAAATTCAATCAAAAAGAATTATTTAACAAATTTCATATACACAAGCTTAGATTAAAATCATATAAACTTAGCGTATCTTAAGGACATATTTAAAAACATAAGTCACCCAAGGGAACTTATAATGTCAAGGTACGATGAAGTGTCACTATGCTCATTTAATGACTTCATAAATTTAAATTTATGGGTACGAACACTATCACTTATGCAACATAATTAGCCATAGTTATGATATATGGTGTAGATGACATATTATCAGATTCACAAAACTAACATTTCATAATATCTTGTGAAGTAAACTCGGGAAATTGTTTAATGTATCTACTAAGCACTTAATGTTTAATAGGAATATTGGACACATCTTAGACATTTAATACATAATCAATGATGAATCATAAATTTGATAAATAATTATGATTTCTAAAATTAATCATTGATTATTTATTAAAGGATTAAGATGTGCTCAATATTCCTACTAAACATTAAGTGCTTAGTAGGTACATTAAACTCTTCGAAATGATATAAAATAATAGTGTTAATTATCTAAATATGTTCATTTTGTCAAGATATATTATTATTTTTTAAAAGGAAAAAAATATTATTCCGGAGTTGTTAAGAAAATAGTTAATATTTGATTCTCTTAGTCTTCTTATTTATTATAGGGGTCACAAAACAAATTCGAAAGTACAGTTAGAACTCTTTTGTGCATGAATGGAGCCGAGGGTGCAAATGAGTGTAGTGGTATCCCTTAGATAGGGTAAATATTATATAGTAGTAGTTCAAAAGAGTAAAGAGAGCCTACTTTTAGTGATAATTTAGATCGTCAAATTTGATTTTGACGATATAAGATCATCAAATTTAAAAAATTTAGATATTCTTTAAAAATTTAATCTCAGATAATGAGAATTGAATCTGACGATAAGCCAATGTTGAAGAGATTACTAGTGTCTTCACTTTTTACATTTTTCGCCTTTTATGCTTACTTTACATTTTTGCTTTTTTATTCTTATTTATCCTTTAATTTTTCACTTTGATGAATATCATTTATTTATATACTAAAATTTATTAATTAGTTAATTAAAAATATTATGTATTCATTTCATTAGATATTCCTAATATATCATAAACTTATTAGTTTATTTTATAATGTATAACATTTTATTCATTTTACTAGATAATGTATCATTATTGTAATATCATTTTCATGAAAATACTTTCTTTTTTCACTTTTGTAATGTTTAAAATGAAAATATAATTAATTTAAATTTTTTGAGTTACACTAAGAAGTGCAAAAGAAAATTGAATGCTATAAATACAAAGTATTAACATTCAACATAAATTATTTATTATATTTTATATTAACTATAATTAATATGAATTGAATAATTTTGCACCCATTGATTTAAAATTCTGATTCCGCCAATACTTTTGGGTAAGGTTAAAAGTTTACTTAATAATTTTGTTAAGTAAATTTCTATGTAATAATTCAAATTCATCTGATATAATTTTTGCGTTTCATGATCAAATTTATTTTTTTTAAAAAAAATTGATCACTTGTTAGAATATTCTACTTCGTGAAACTGTTAAAGAAATATATTTAGTGAAATATCTCATCTTCAGAATTCTATCATTGCCATGGACAATTCAATTAAATACATGGGATGCCATAATGTACGAAGCCAAATCAAAAAAATGTGATACTACAGTAATTGTCTAAATATCACAGCGGATTGTCACAATTAATTATTAGATACGCACTAACTATTTTAAGTACTTACTATACATATTTATGACATTAAATTGAACCAAAAATAAAGTATTTGGCTGTCACAGTTGCCACTCGTGCCATTCTCTTCTGAGATTACAATTTTACCCCTTCAACTAAAGGACACCCAATGAGTGAACTTTTATAAAGATGTACTTTTAATCCAACAATTTATTAGCCTAATCACCTAATATGTTTTTATATAATATACCCCATAACCTTTCACTGAAAAGGCATTATTGGAATCTAACTACCGTTGATTATTTTGCTTTACATACTCACTTTTCTTTATATATAGATATATATATGTTAAAAAATGATATATTTAGATAATAACATATTTGACAAAATGAACATATATATATATATATATATATATATATATATGTATTAAAAAATAATATTGATAATTTTCTCAATCACACTACATTAAATATTTTTGTGAAGTGATTCTTCGGGATCTTCGAATTGCAATGAATAGTTTAATTTGATAGATTAATTATAATTATATTTAGATAAATTAAATATAATAATTATAAATATATTTTAATCAGTGTTCGAATAAAAATAAAAATAAAAAATATATTTTTTTCATAAAATAAATTTAATTAATTTTTAAAAATTATAGTAAGTAGTATAAAATTAATCTCACGAATAAATTTTTCATAAATTTTTTTAAAGTTTGATTAAAAATATTATAAAATAATAGTTAATATAAAATTAATCAGGCAAAGTAATATTTTCATTATTTTTTTTAAAATTATAGATCAAAACTATTTAAGAAATAAATAACAAATAACTTAAAATTAATCTCACGTATTAATAATAATTTCATAAAAAAAGTTTAAATATAAAAGTTATACTAATAAATAATTTTTATTATAAATTAAATATAAGGTAATAAAATATTTTCTTAAAAATATATTAAATAATAATTTAGTATCACATGTAAATTAACAATATTATCATAAAATACTAGTTAAAAATATCTTATTATTTAACATTAAAAAATAAATAAAGAAAAAAAGAAAAGAGAAAGTAATAAAAGTAAAAAAGTGAAAAAAATGCAATTATAATATTTAACATTGATTGTTGGTTTCGATTTTTACTATAAAGGATCGAAGTTCAGAACATGAGGTAATATAATTTTAATTTAAAATTTTAGTCTCCATTCTTCATTAATGTTATCGAGCTTGAATAAATCAATAATTCAAATTATTCTTAGATATGAAATATTTAATAAAATACTATAATAAATTTATACTTTATAGACCTAGTACTAAATTTATACTTCATGTTTCCTCCTCGAGTTGCGAGCAAACTACTCCGCGTTATTTTCGCACATGTCCAAGGGGGTAATTCGGTCATTTTAACTAACAAAGTACTGTAGTCAACGCTTTCGGACCTGAGACCGGGCATAACCTATCGCCTAACTTATTCTTTAATTGACTAAATTACCCTTTGTCGATAAATAAAATTGATCGCTACGACAATGGGTATTTTGGTGATTTTGGAATCAACGGGACCCATCACGCCGCGGTCCCGTGTCGCCGTTACGGCCGGAGGGTCGTTGTCGGAAAGATATGTGAAAGCGATCGCTAAATCCTACGAACGTACTGAGTGAAGCAGCGATCGATGGAACTGAAGCCCTAATTGGATCTCACATTTAGCTCGATTCAATCCCCTCGCCAGTCTCCCGTTCTCGCCGGAGTCGTCTCCATCGGGGTTGCTCCGGCCGGAACGAGGAGAAGGGACTGAAGAGCGAAGAGGCTTGTCATCTAAGAAATGAAAAGCTTTTGATCGTTCCGTTCCTTTCCTTCGGGTGGATAGGACGCGAAGGCGGCGAAGTTGGGAGGTGCGTCCCCGGCGTCAGCCGCCGGTGGCGACGGGTGGGGGGAAAAAGGCGGGACCTTGGTCTGAGTTTTTGGTGACTTCGGTCTCTGGGACGAGAAAGATTGGATTTTTGAAGTGGAGATTGGTAGAAACTTGTGCGCGGGGTTTTGGATCGGGGGAAAAGGAAGGCGAAAGGCGGCGCATTTCCGCTTCGATCAGTCGACGAGTGTGTAAAATATCAGTAAAAGAAGCTCCTTTTTTCCCTCTCATTTAATTTCTTCATCTTTTATGATCCAGATTTGCTGGCGAAAGAGAAAGAAACATTCTTTACCTAATAAATAAATAGAATACAGAGATAGATAGAGATATAGAGAGAAGGAGATGAATTATTAAATAGTAAACGTATCTTTGAGATAATCTTATGCATGGAGGCTTTCGGGAATGTGCCGAGTGCCGAATATTTCATAAATCCTCTTCCAATCCTCCCTCCTTAAATTTAAGATTCGCTACTGTTTTAATGCTCTCCTAATCCGTTTCCTATCCCTTGGGCTTAAAGTTGCATTTCCTGGATTCCTACACGAGTGGGGAGTCGCAAGGTGCAGCCTTCTTGTCCCATTCCTGTACCTGGAGCTCTCTTTTCGATTTCCGAAAATATTTTATTGCAAGTGTTCACATAACAACAGGGGGGAGAGAAAGAGAGAAGAGTGTTTAGTGTTCACTAATCCTCCTCTTTGGAAGCAGTGAGGGTTGTTTTGCACCTTTTGAGATGGTCTTCACCACGCCTTGCTAGTCTTTCTCGCAAATCTATGAAAAAATAGTTCTGGTTACTGTTCTTGCTGTTCCTGTTGGTTTGGAGTCTTTAAACACAAAAATAGTGGTGTTAGTAGTAATAGGAAGAGGTTTAGGGCGGCAGAGCTGAAACAGAGGAGTTAAAAGGTAGAACCTTGGCCCCATTGGTGGTCCTGGTCGTTGAGCGTGCGATGGGGAGTAGGAACTGGAAGTGGCAGCGGGTGACAGCAGTGGTGCTGTGGGTGGCTGTGTCGTTGGCCGCGTCGTTAGGGCTCTACTGGTACTGGAAGAGCGGCAACATGAGGGCCGCCGAGGAGGCGCTGATGAGTATGTGCGAGGAGCGTGCGAGGATGCTGCAGGACCAGTTCGCTGTCAGTGTCAACCATGTGCACGCCCTTGGCATTCTAATCTCCACATTCTACTACCAAAAGCTGCCGCCGGCCATCGACCAGGTGGGTATCGCAGAGCATGTTGTTCTTATCGAATCTTAATTTTGAAAAGGTAGATTTTTCGTTTCCTTGGCCTTTGTGCTGGTTACCTGCCTGCAACTCTGTGAAACTGACCTCTTCATTCCTTCATCTGACACCTCGTTCATTCGTTTCTTCCGCAAAAGTGATAGCAAATACCTGCTTTATCTCTATAGGATTATGAGTTTGTTTGCTTTGTTGTTTCTGGAAATCCTTTATTTGGTTTAGATTGGTTGAGAATATATGCACCTGTTTCCCCTTAGTTTCTTTAATTGCTAGGAAGATCCCAGTTCTTTTATTTCGTTAATTTTGGTTACTGAGTTTTGGAGATGTCAATTGAACAATGTAGTGCTTTTTAATGTTTCATGGAGAACATGGTTCCTGTGGTTCTTCGTTTCGGTTCATCATGATGTCCTCTTCGATGCTAAATAAAACTGTCTTCTTTCTGGTGCATTCTTTCTGACCCTTTCTTTCCAAATATTGTTTCTCTGCCTTCAACATTGTTTTCAGGAGACATTCGCATACTACACTGCTAAAACAGCCTTCGAAAGACCTTTGCTAAATGGAGTCGCATATGCGGAGCGCGTAGTTCATGCCGAAAGAGAGATGTTTGAGGCACGGCAGGGTTGGACGATCAAGAACATGAAGCAGGAGCCCTCGCCTGTGAGGGAGGAGTATGCTCCTGTGATTTTCTCTCAGGAAACAGTCTCTTACATTGAAGCAATTGATATGATGTCCGGAGAGGTTCATCTTACATTTCTCTGAAAGGTTATTTTCCATGTCTGACTGCATCTTGTTTCCTGTTTTCATTAATCTGCTTCTATTGCAGGAGGACCATGAGAATATTTTGCAGGCTCGTTCTACTGGAAAAGCTGTCCTGACAAACCCATTTAGGCTGCTTGAATCAAATCATCTGGGTGTAGTGTTGACTTTTCCTGTATATCGTTCAGATATTCCTGCAGATGCAACGGTAGAACAGCGTATAGAAGCAACTGCTGGGTGAGACAAAGTGCTTGAGCACAGTATACTTATAATTTGTGTTAAATTGTTTCTATTTTGCTGTATGTGTTAGATTAATATTTCGTTCTGTGGCATAATTCTAAATGCGGAAATTTGCGAGGAAGTGATCCAATTTGCATTCCCCTGTCCAATTAATTGTGAGCAATCATTACTAAGTGGTTTACAGCCTAACATTCCATTTGTTTACCAGTTGGTGTGCTTTAATCTGCTCATATAACTTCCAAACTTGTAACAATATTTTTGAGAGTTAGGCTGAATTTTTGGTTTCATGATTTTCTCTTTCAATGTCTCACTTGATGTACTGCTATCGGAGTCTCCCTGACTTGACCTGAAAAAGGATTTGTACCTTATGATGGGTGAACAACAGCTTGATGTGCAAATGTGATGTTCTCTCCTGTTCAATTTTGTTAGATAATGTTATTACATTTTAGTTAAGAATAAGATATTTCCTTTGAGACAATTTTATCGCATAAATGTTCACAATCAACCTTATTGATGAGTAACAAAATGATTCATTCAGCTTGGGTCAAGTATGTCTCTGAGTTGATAGATGATGTAGTCTTCTACAATCTTACATTGACATTGGATAAAATGTGGTTTAGTAGTATTCACTTAACAATGACTGCAGATGTAGTGACCCTAGTACTAGGTTTATAAGCTATGCTTCGCCTAGAGAATTAGACGTAGAGTAGTAACTAATGAAACAATGCATAAAAAAGAATTGACAACTATATGAAATGCTTTACAAAACTGGTGCAACTTATTGAAATCAATGACATGAAATCTTGAGCATTGAAGATCAAAAGCGTGGATGCAAATGGTCAGCTTGAGAAATGCCATGTTTGAAATTGAATGATTATGATGATATGTGGACAATTGATAATTGTGTGGTGTAATCGACATGGGAACTATGTAGGCCTTTGGTTCTAGTTTTGAAGATTATCACCCAAGTCATTCCTAGGTATGAAATGGCCAGTTGATGATTTTGTACCATGTTTGGTTCAAGTAATGAAAAGTTCAATACTATTGTCAAAAATTGGTGATAACTGGTTTAGTTAAGCAAACTCTTAGATGAACGAACAACATTTTAGGTGTTTGGTTCTAGTTTTGAAGATTATCACCCAAGTCATTCTTAGGTATCAAATGGCCAAGGGATGTTTCTTTACCATGTTTGGTTTAAGTGATGAAAAGTTCAATATTATTATCAAGAATTTGGTGATAACTGGTTTAGTTAAGTAAACTCTTTGATGTACGAACAATCTTGACTTTGATTCACAAAGATACCTTTATCCAAACACTTGAAGAAATTATAAAGTAGTAGTTGATATCGATGGAACATCTGTACTGTGTGTTAAACTCAAAATTTTGGCATACATGACATAGTTCTTCAAAGATATATACCCATGTGATCATTGAAGAAATATAAAAAAGTAATTCCATGTAAGTTAGTTAAAAAGGCTACAAATTAATATAATGAGGATTAATATGGAAACAGAAAGAGGGGGGAAGAGGGGGAAAGGTAAAAAAGACAAGAATGCCGCACAAATTACTCCTGAAAGATAAATGCATAAAGTTATATACTTGCAGTTTTAGTTCCATAATCAGGGTTCAAGACTTTATATTATAATGTTTTGAGCCAAGTATCTTAAATATTTTTTTTCAGTATATATCATAAATAGCGTTGAGCTTTCCTTATAATGCAGGTCCATATCTAATGCGAGTTTAATCAAGATCCCTGGGAATCGAACTATTGTTTTCTTGACGAAAGAAAGATACTTAACAAACAAGAGTTAATAATTTCATCTAGGTGTGGAACCAATGCTACATGGTTTGCAATTTACACATGATAGTAGAAAAAAATGGATTTTGATCTATGGAAAAATGCAAATTTTGCATATAAAAGTTTATCCTTATATCATACTAAATACTTCCTACTTTTTCTAGGCTCACGAGTTAAAATGTCTGATCTGAAGGCATGTGATGTTTTCTAGAGACATCGTTCACATAATGGCTTCTTTTTCCACTACATATGAAACATTCATACCAATTCCCTCTTACTCTTTTCTGGACTTGAGAGTTAGAATGTGCGATCAAAGAGAATGACGGTGTCAGATATTTACTAGAGATATATGGGATGTTCTTTCCATATTTTGAACTACATAGATTTCTTTATCAAGTAGATGTACAATTCAAGGCTAAATGTAATGTTCAAAGGAACGAGAAATGCTATATTTTTGCACCTAACTATACCAGCTTTACGATCTAATTTGGGCGAGATATTATATTGTTTGTTGAATATATCTTTAGAAAAAAAGAACAAATGATACTTTTTCTGTCAATTTCATCCGACTTTTTGCACTATACTCTTTTGTAGATACCTTGGTGGAGCTTTCGATGTCGAGTCACTTGTAGACAATTTGCTAAGACAACTTGCTGGTAGTCAGGACATTACGGTGAATGTTTATGATGTTACCAACGCCTCTGAACCTTTGATCATGTATGGCCCACACAGTCCAGATGGTTACACACCACTTACACATGCAAGCATGCTTGATTTTGGGGACCCATTCAGAAAGCATCAAATGGAATGCAGGTTAAATCAAAGTTGTATTTATCATTCATTTTAGTCTCAGTTTGTTCAATCTATTAACATAACTTTGGAGATTCAAATCAGGTACAGGGTAAAGCCTCCAGTTCCACTATTAGCAATTGCAGGTCCATCAGGTGTTTTTGTGATCTGTATGCTTGTTGGTTATATCCTATGTGCTGGCTGGATTCAGTTTGACAATGTGAAGGAGGATTGTCGGAAAATGGAAGAACTAAAGGCCCAAGCAGAAGCCGCGGATGTTGCAAAATCTCAGGTGTGCGCTTACTTCTATAGAACAGACTTCAAACTCTATGCTTTCCGTGAATTTGTAATGATTTTTTCTGTGATCTGTGGCAGTTTCTTGCAACTGTTTCTCATGAGATTCGAACACCCATGAATGGTGTCCTAGGTACTGTGAACTTCAGACTGTCAATTTTTTTCTTTCATGTGTTGGGTCCAGGGATGAGTAGAAGAGAGCTAGGGGCTCAATTACATATAATATAGTTGATTACATTTGTTCCCTTATTTCAGGAATGCTGGACATGCTTTTAGATACTGATCTGAACCTCACTCAAAAAGATTATGCACAAACTGCTCAGGTTTGTGGAAAAGCATTAATCTCGCTAATTAATGAAGTGCTTGATCGGGCAAAAATTGAAGCCGGCAAGTTAGAGATTGAGGCAGTACCATTTGACTTGCGATCAGTCCTTGACGATGTGATCTCTTTGTTTTCTTCGAAGACTAGAGAAAAGGGGATTGAGGTGAGCTTTGTGTTGTTTGAGCAATTCTAGAAAGCCTTGTGTTGTTTGAGCAGTCTAGAACAGAAACAAATATCATTACAGTTGACATGCCATGGGAAGTTTGTGTCATTTCATTCTTTCAATCTTTTTGTGGTTAATTGAATTGAGATTTTGATTGGTTTGGATTTCTGTTGGGGAGATAGAATTTATGTTATTTGTGTTACCCTTATGTCCTCACTATGAAGTTTTATTGGCAACATGCAGCTCGCTGTGTTCGTATCAGAGAAGGTTCCGGAGGTTGTTACCGGCGATCCTGGGAGATTTCGACAGATTATCACAAATCTCGTTGGAAACTCAGTCAAGGTAAGTTTTTTCATGTGCGAAGCAATCTAGTTATATTTTCCTGGCACGTATCTACTACATGAGATGTCATTTTTCTGATTCGTATCTAAATGGAAAGTATGTGTTAAATAATCAACTGCTGATGTTGTCTTTTCCAGCAAGTACATCAATGAATAGCATCCATATGCATCGTCATTGTTATTTTAAGTAATTTGACATTAATGTTTCACCATATGATGTTCAACAGTTTACTGAGCGTGGACATATATTTGTTCGTGTGCATCTAGCCGACAACCAAAATATCTATTTGGATGGAAAAAACAAGACAGGAATAAGCAGTCAGTTAGAGAATCTTGTTGTCGGTTCGCATGGGAAGTACAATACTCTTAGTGGTTTGGAAGCAGCTGATGATAGAAATTGTTGGGAAAGTCTTGTGTCTGATAATGCTTCAGTTTATGATGCCTGTAGAAGTGAGTCTGTCTATGAGGATGTCGACTTTGATAATGTCACTCTTATTGTCACTGTTGAGGATACTGGAACTGGGATTCCTTTGCATGCACAAGATAGAGTTTTTACACCTTTCATGCAGGCTGATAGTTCAACTTCAAGGAATTATGGAGGCACTGGTATTGGTCTGAGTATCAGTAAATGCTTGGTTGAATTGATGGGAGGGCAAATAAGTTTTGTTAGCCGGCCTCAGATAGGAAGTACATTTACTTTCACTGCTGTTTGTAGACAATGCAAGGGATCTACATTTGGTAATGTGAGCAGGCCACTTTCTGAGATTCTTCCTACCAGCTTCAAAGGAATGAAAGCACTTTTGGTTGATAAAAGACCAGTTAGAAGTGCTGTAACACAATATCATCTTAAAAGATTGGGCATTTCTGTTGAGGCTGTGACAAACATGAAGGAGGCTCTTGATGCTTTTCCTGGACAAAATGGTTGCTCGAGTACGCGGTAAATCACTTTCTATCAATCAGTGTAACTGAAAACTCAAAGTTAAAATATTTAGTTGGTGTATTCCTTTTTCTGCAGATGGAAAATTTTGTGTTGTAGCATATTTCTGACATTATAATAAACATCCTTAATAGAAGCTGCTACCACTAATTTCATGTTCTCCATCAAGAATATGATTTCAATTTTCAAAACTGCTACTTTTCATATTTTTCTTGCTCTGAATGTGCATATAACTGTTACAGGAAACTCCCAAAAATTGTATTGGTTGAAAAGGACTCGTGGGTTTGTGGATCAGATTTACACAAACAGTTGCAAAGCATAAGGATAAAGTGCACATCAGAACTTCCAAAGATCATCCTTCTGGTGACATCTGAATCTGAAAAATCAGTGTATGGTTCCAATGTTGATACTGTAGTAATGAAGCCTCTAAGGGCTAGCACAGTGGCAGCATGTCTTCAACAAGTACTAAGAATGGGAATGCAACAAAGGAAAGAAATACCCAATGGATCATCATTTCTTTGTGGCCTGTTAGCTGGAAAGAACATATTGGTTGTTGATGACAATAGAGTAAATCTCAGAGTTGCTGCTAGTGCTCTCAAGAAATATGGGGCAAAAGTAGAATGCGCTGAAAGTGGGAAATCTGCTCTCTCTCTCCTTCAATTGCCACATAAGTTTGATGCTTGCTTCATGGACGTTCAGATGCCTGAAATGGACGGGTATGTAAATACGTTAACATATTACTATTCTTTTGCATTTTCTCTAGAAGAAATTTTCTATTGATATATTTTATGTGTTCATCGTCATGTTTATTTTCATGAACATATCATATTTGGAGTCTTAATATTTTGGTTATATTTTATGGAACGGAAAGATAACCTTTTTTGTTCTACAAATCAAGTCCTATTCTTAATCATATTCAACCTCTATTTATCAGGATATAGATTAAATTTTGATGTGAGAACTGTGTTTTCATATTCTTCTCCTTTCTTGTTTTTTTTAAACTATTTTACAAAGGATCCAATTTGTTGCTTCAACTTTCATTTAGTTCATATATGTCTTGCTTAAATTTTTTCAGTTATGTTATCTAAACAACTTCTCAAAGGTTTCATTCAAGATTCTCAAATTTATCAATCAAGAAAGAATTTGAATTAGCATAATGTTTAGTGATTCTGTCAATAATATTACAGTGTAATATGATTATTCTCTCCCATTGAAGATGAAATGAGATGTACCACTTTCTAGTGTTTTTCCTTCTATATAAAGAGAGGTCTATTGGTCTAGTACATGTAAGGGAAAACATAAAATAAAGGGGGTGGAAATCCCACCAGCAAGGATTGAACTTGTAACCTCTTAGTTCACATTTCACCATGACATTATTCTATGGTTTATATAATATATGTGAATGACTAGACCTTCCTAATCATCTTTTTGCCCTTCACAAAAATGATTATTCTCTATTGTCTTTTTAGTTAAGCTGCATTTGCTGTTATTTCTCAAAATTTACCTTAAGGTCAACAACTTATATCACCATTATTGTTTTCAAGATAGTCTCTGGATGCTAATACTCCAAATATCAGGAAGTTGTGGAAACAAAACAGTAGATTGTCTGGGTGCTTATCATATATATGGAGAAACTTGTTTATGTATAAGCAAATTCATGATTTATGCTTCCATTTTTTTCAGATTTGAAGCAACTCGGCACATACGACTTTTGGAGAGACAGATAAATGAACAGATCAAGAATGGAGAAATTCTCGCTCCGGAAGGAAGGGCCGAGTGGCATCTGCCAGTTTTGGCTATGACTGCTGATGTCATCCAAGCAACTTACGAGGAGTGCATGAAATGTGGAATGGATGGCTATGTCTCCAAGCCCTTTGAGGAGCAGCAACTTTATCAGGCAGTTGCAAAGTTCTTGTCATCGAAAACCAATACAGATTCGTGAAAAAACAGTCAGTCTGAAATGGGGTTAGAACCCTTCTGAGTACATGAATAAACTTATGTGATCTTGTTATAAGGCTAATGAATAATGATTCTAAAATCCGCAGTATTCTGTCTTTTCTCTTCATTTGCTTGCCAGCAATTTTCTGGCAACAACTAATTAAAATGGATTGCCAAAGTCCTAACAGTTTTGCTAAGTGAGACCCAAGGAGATGCTTACAGTTTTGATTTAGGCTGATGTACATGTACTCATTAGAAGAATCCATGGCCCATATATTAATTAGATCAAAAGGGATGTTGTATGTTGTACTTTTTGACATCTCTATTCTTTATAAAGTGATTTTGTGTCACATTATTCTCTTCTTCCTGATTCCTATACGATGAGAATAAATTATTACTGTAACAGGAACAGATTACTTAGTGTCTGCTAACTTCTTTATTATCTACATTGAATCAACTTTCACAAAGGATATGTTGACATGAACCGGAGACCAATCCGGCGTTTGTTTTGACAGTGAGCTTTCAGGTAGATTCTATCAGTTCATTTTTATCATCTTTTTGCACAATTAACGTGTGAGCTTTCAGGTAGATTGTATCAATTCTTTGTTACTCTGATTATCTTAATGCAAAATTTTATTTTTAAATAGTTGATGGATATGTAAAGTGATCATCAACTGGTATCCAACTATCATTGTTTGCTTCTGTAGGAATAGTATGTGATATTTGGATATTTTTGTGGCACCATAAATACAAGGCTTCAATAACATTTATGTTCCTTCTTGCAGTGCAATGTGCTTTTGTATTTCACATCTTGAAAGTAATGCATGCCTTCTTGATTACTTGTGGTTCAGCATTCTCAAAATGTCCATATGCTGGCTTTATTTTGGCTGCCATCTTTGCTGTGCTACTTTCTCTTAGACCAAAATGCACCATTTATCTTGTTGGTACAAAATGTTTTTTCATCTATCAAAAAGCAGGCAAAAAAATTACTTCTGCACTCCAAGGTACTTGTGGTTGAGAAGGACCCTAGAAATAAAGAAAACTTTTGGAATCACATTTTGTTTCTGTGATAGTTTGGAAAGCAACTAGTTTAAGGATGTCATTTTTAATTACTGAATCTAGCATTTAGTAGGAACATGTGATATTTCAGGAGCTAATCATTCATTTCGAAATAATGAATCTGAACTGACATGTAATAATTATTATCAGAAGGAATTCTCGCTGTGTATGCTGAGCCCTCAGATGATCTATTTGTGTTGTATTGTACTATGTTACATCCGAGCATGCAACACTCTTTTTTTTTCCTATGCAATGCTTTAAATTCTGAAGTCCATGATAGTATTATTTTCAGGCATGACAGCAAATGTTCACAAGCGTCTTGTGGCCTGTACTAGTCCTTCATTAGTTGCTGCTGTAATTCTTCATTACAGAACACAGAGCTCTTCTCTTTTTCTTCAATGGTTCTTGGGACTGTTGCCTGTCAATTTTATTATGATTGCTCAGTTTGGGTTTCCAGCCCATCCACCTCCTTGGAACAGTGGTGAAATGGGCAGGTGGCCAAGATGGTTTCTGTTGTTTTTTGAGGCATACAGCTCACTGATGCCAACTTGCTGATTCACATGGCTTATAGTTGTAGCAAATGGCCTCAGGGAATGCAATTCTGGGCTAATTAATTTGGTGAACTGTTTTGCACTGAGAAATGTATGTGATGCTCAATCAAATAATTTTCCTTTTAGTTACAGGAAATGAAATGAAGTTTCAAAGTGAAGATCAAATTTCTGCCATGGATGATATGTGCTATGTAAAAATCATAGAAGTTTGAATCAAGTGGTTCATGCATGCCCTACCACCAATTATTAATGATATTTCAACTCCTAGATTCACTAATTTTATGGTGCTTTTAAGATGTTTATTTCTTATTTAATTAGAACCTCTCTCATTTAATTTGAGATATTGTGCATGAACCATAACATGCATTTTTCATTGGAAAAGAAAATAACAGTGGCTTTGGAAGAACCTAATACTCTGAAGTATGAATGCAAATGAGATTAAGGATTATGGAACCTCAAAGTTTTGATATCTATAGGTGAAAAGCTATCAAACATTCTAACCTCAACCATATGCTTCACAACATAAAAGAATGTTACACACATTCCTTAATTGCATCTCAATTAACAGAAAAAAACGTTAAAAATTATGATTACGATGATTATGTGTAACAAAGAATACTCCAAATATCTTTGGCTCCCGTTTGACACTTGATTTCTTTTCTAGCAGTTTATTATGAAAATAAAATCAATTATCCATCAAATTGATCACATAATAATTATTAAATTATTGACCAGATATTCGGATGCTTAAATAAAAATTTATTTATTTATATTTTTAAAGTATAATGAATTAAGCTAATCTCATTTTTTTACAAACACATGAATGACTGACACGCTACAAACGAAAACGGTGAAATAATTCTTTCCGAAAAAATAATAATCATCATTTTTTTATATTTACGTTATAGATATATTTTATCAACCAAATAAAAAATTCTAAATAAAAAAAATATTTTTTAGAATTATGTACGTATACTCCTCTATTATATATTTCAATGTCGAGCGTTCCCTTTAAATATTTTTTCTTCTTTTATCATTTTAAAAAGCTAATATCAGATAATATAAATTCCTTCAGCATTGGAACTAATTTAGAGGTAACAAATAACAAACTTGATAAACAATGCTAATAAGCATTTTAAGTCTAAAAACTATTTTAAAATCTAAATAATTACATATTTAAATGAAAATACTGATAATCTCAATAAGTAATTGTGACGTTTATTAAAAAATATTTACTAATATACCCTTGAATAAATTTAACTTAATTATATTAGAAAATTTAAATAAAATAATCATAATATTTTGTTTTAATATTATATTTATAATTTATAAACTTATTAAAACATTTTTTTATTTTAAAATATTTATTTGTTTATATTTTATAAAAATGAAAAGAGAAAAGTTAAGATAAATAAAAAAAGTGAAATAAAAAATATTATATAATAATAATATTATTAAATAAAAAATTAATATAGTCAGTTAAAAAAAGCCAATAATCTGATAAGGAGGAGAAACTTTGCTTGTTTTTTCAACTTATAAAACGATTTTAAGTACAAAATTTTATTTATTAAATATAAAAAAATAAAATTAAATTATAAATAATTTTGAATTACTTATAAATTAAATCAAATAGATCTTATATTTTGGCTACCACTTTTTTAACTTCTAGTTTTCTAATAATTTTAGTCTCCTAAAAAGAACATGTTCATAAAAGAAAAGTAATATATAAACCAATTAAACAAGTTTCTTGCGTTATCATATCCATTGGATATGCCATGCAGCTGATGTGACATATCAGCCATGTATCGTAAGCAATGCCATCAGATAAAAGTAAAAGTTCATGTGATCAGGACGATAAAGCAAAATGTTGCAGAATTTGGTGGGGGCTCGAATTAATTAAATTTATTATTTTTATGTTATAAGTAACATAAAATTTCACATTACAACATATAAAAAAACTACATTTGAGATGGAACGATTAATAATTTCTCCCTGTATAATAACAAATTAATAATTCCGACCAATCAGTGATAATTTAATAATGAATTGAATTATGATAGAAAAAGATGACCAAAATATACAATTATCATTGTTAGTAAGAAAAAAAATTAAAAAAAATTATTAATTAAATTAGTTAAATATTAATAATCTTTTGTACGTCAAAATTAATATGAAATAATAAAACTAATCAATTAATATCTAATTGGAAAGAAAATTTTGTCTAATAGTTATATCAACTTGCATTCTCAAAAATCAGAATAAAACAAAGCAATGACACGACAACAAAAGAAATACAAAAAGAAAAACTCGAGAAAGCAAAACCTCAGCAATGATTAAAGTCACCTTTCGTCAAACTCTTTTGTCCTCTCAAATTGATTGTGATTGTAGATTTGTAGATACCCAAAAGAGGAGAGAGAAACAAAAATTAGGCAAATATGAAGTCGAATCATGAGAGAGAGAGAAGGTGGCCTTTGTGGGACAAGTTTAGCCAACGATCAGGACCCACACGTAATCTTTTTGTAGTTATGACATTAGAAATGCAAACTTAAAGAAATAAACAAAAATAATGCTACACACAAAATAATAGTGCATTACTTGTTGGTCTTAATATTGTTCTAAAAAAATTTAATGTGAACTCATTTTTATTAATTTTATTCTTATTTATTTTATATTATTAAATAATTTAACTATTTTTTCTTAAAAAATTGATACATTTCTAAAAAAATAACATTATATGTTAACTAATACTAAATTTTCTGCAAGAAACGAAGAAAACAGGGGGAGGGGGAAGTATTACTATTTACTTGCTATATTACATCTAATTATTTATCATTATATTATATTATTTTTAAATTATAAATAAATTATTATTTGATTCTTATCATTAAATTTAATTTAGATATCAAATTATAAATATATTAAAAATAACGTAAATATCTGAATATATTTTGATTAGTATATATCTTAATAATTAAGGAGTGTGTAATATTTTTTGATAAAATAAAGTATAAAATAAAAAAACTATTTTGAAGAAGATGTAATTAATGTATATTATATATTATTTTGATTAAAAAATTATGTACGAAAAATTTATCATGCACTCGTAGAAAATTGCATGATATTAAAAGAAGAGTATTATAATATATATATATATATATATATATATATATATATATATAAAATACTAAATAATTAGTTGTAATGAAATAAACAAAATAAATTTGATAAAAAAACTGCTTAGTACTGATAGAGATAACGTGTATACATATATATATTTGATTTAGAATTGATGTTTTTTAAGAAGGATAAATTAAGTTATTTAATATAAAGTACAGAAATATGAAATTGGCAAGAGGTGGCATTAAGATTTTATAATGACATTAAGGACCGCCATAAAATGATGAGCAAAGTATATAATAGTTTTAATCATTTCTTCTGCTTATACTGTATTTTGATATAATACAAAACCAATTAAAATTTATTCCTAACTTATTATTTATACATATCAGTTATTGAAAGTATTTATTAATTGGTTTATTTATCTATTTTATGTATATTTACTGTTAATGATATAAAAAAGCTGATGCAACGAAAAAAAGCTATTAAACAATATAAGCAAATTATAATAACTTTTTGGAAATACGCAAAGAAAAAAAAAAGAAAAATGAGCATTTTGAAATCAATATGGAAATTAGGAAGACACTTTTTTCACTTTAGCCCGTGAATACGTCTGCCTCGCATTATCTTATCCTCTCGAAGACAACAATTTTCTTGTCCCCTCATGACCTCTTCTCTCAATCTATGTTTTTCAGAAAAATATGGATTTAAAGTGTCAAACGACTTCTCTCGTTGAATATTTCTTAATCCCAGATAGCATAAATTAATTAAAATAAAATTTAAAAATTATGAAGTTAAAGTGATGGAGATATAAATTTAGTATAAGCTAATATGCATGAAAAATGAAGATGGATCATATTTTTCTCCCATTAATTTTTATCTATGAAACTGTTTGTGAACATTTTTTCTTTCTTCCATCTCCTTTTTTAACTTAAAAGAAGTATAAATTTTGTTCTTATTTCCATAAGAAATCAGATAAAAAGGATTGTTTTTGGATATAATATTTGAAGCTTTTAGTCTAATATTTTCCATGAATATGTATAATATATATAATGATATTGCTAAAGAAATAATTTTTATTTATATATGTAAATCATCAAAAGTAATTGAGTTACTCATATTTTTAATTTTTTTATGACTTTTCCTTAGGCTCATTTTTTTTTCATTTATGCATAAACTCATATGATTTTAGTGCGAAAAGAAGATCACAGTTAATGAGACTGAATGTGATCGAGATATTATTATCTTGTCCATGAACTTAGGAGTAAATTTACTCTTAACATTTTTTTTTTGGAGTTGTGAACAGCACTTTAAAAAAATGAGTCGAGAAGAAGTCTTGATACATATTAATAAGATCACCCAAAAAAATTTAATATAATTGAAAAAGATATTATAGAACGTTATTCTTCGATGATGATCTGCGAATTCAAAATGGAAGTTAATAACTTTATCAGATTAACCTGAATTTGAATATATTACAAATTGAATTGGTCAATTATTAATTTTGGATATCACATCTTGTATTGTATTTTCATAAGAAAAAGTTATGCATGTACTTGGAAGTGTATCATGTATTTTCTTAAGATATTTACATTAATTTCCAAAGTACAAATATCATAATAAAAAGTGTGGCTTAATTCAATGCCTCTTACACACGTTATGATGGCCATTGAATCTTTTGCATCATCATCACCATCATTATCATCATTGTGGATCGTCTGACTGCCTCAACAAGATAGGACCATGATTTGATCCAGTTGGAGGTAATGTATGAGAACTAATTAATTAATTAATTAAAAGGGAAAGGAGATATGTACGTAGTAAAAAAAACAAAAAAAAAACAAAACATGATATATGATGACAAGTTCTCTTTTTTTCTTCACCCCTATTTTTTAATTATTATAAGCATATCTAAGCAATATTATTGTTCTCTAATATTCCGAAGGAAAATTTGTTAGTCAAGAAAAGTGAAATGTGAAATAAATAACTAGTGGTTTTTTTTTCCATTCGGCTTTTGAAAAGTATGAGTTATTTTATGTGAGGTATGTAAAACGTTTGAAAAAAATATATGCTAAATTTATTTTACCAAATTCAATGGATGAAAGTTCATTTTACTTGCTTTGTTTAAAATTAAAAAATATATATCACCTTAGCCTGATTGATTGAACTCGCTTGTTTTCAAAGAATAAATCAATCTTATTCTTCATTGTAACAAACATTACCTTAAATTTTATTGTCCTATTATAAATTGGAAGAGTAGTATTAATTAAATATATAAATGAATTTTGATCGACCTAAAGATATCATTAGGCAAAGGTGATCAACTTGGAAATTTAATTATTATGCCTAGTAGACTATCAAAGACTGCTATTTGAATTTCTTATTATCAAATTTACATGAGTACCACTTTTAAAATCATATGATTCTTGGGATGAAAATAACACGAGTTTAGTATTTTTTAACGTATTTTATCTCATAATTTTTCTATTAAAAAATATTATTGATTGTTCGGAGTGATCTTTTTAAACCCTATTTTTTTATAAATTTTATATTTATAATAATATTAAAATGTGTTTTATTATATAAATTATCATCAATAATATATTACATACTTTAATATAATGACTTATAAACTTTTGTTAGTATTTGCTCAATGATAATGGAGTAATTTTATATATGTTAAAAATATTCAAAATATGATAATAATGTATATATTTATATAATTTTAATTATGTAAATCTTCATTGAGCTTTTTAAGTGATTTTCTGAAATTTAAAATCACCTATGTTTTCAAATTTAAAAATATATAATTTTATATGGGGGGTCGGATCGAGTTTACAAATTGTCATTTTTACACCCCTATCGCATAGACAAGTTTATTATGCTATATATATATATATATATATATATATATATATATATGCAATATAATGTTAAATAATATTTTTAATCCAATTTTTTTGGACTTGCATTTTTATCGTTTCTTAGTGCATCTTTATGTGTTTTCAATATAACGAAATTTCAACGACCCAATAGTTTATTTCTCTTTCCAGTTTGCAATATAGGTTATGGCGAGGGACATCGACTTCAAAGTGCCTTAATTTATATCTGCTTAATTATACGTATATTTTGATTTGAAAAATAAAATAATAATTGGTCCACCAGTGGCTTTGAACATCAAAATCATTCCGTGGCCAAACATAGTATTATTATTATCTAGAACATTTTATAAAAAAAATAGCACCAAAAAATAGCACTTGTAACATTTTCATGACTAACCAAAAAGTTTATGTTGGTACATTTTACAATGATTTATTATTATTATTATTATTTAGAACCTTAATTTCGGACGCATTTAATTGAAGTAGAGGTGGGACTTTATGGTCCCTGTGCTCGCTGTTACATCAATCATATCTCAGAATCACAGATATTTTTTCGAAAATTTAAGAAATAGAAAAAAAAGAAATAAAGAAATAAATCAGGTGGTGTTAATTAATTAATTAATTAATGAGGCTTTTCCGACAAGAGATAAAAATGTTGAGAAATGCCCTTTGGACACTTCCCTTCGTCAGTTACCGTCACCACCACAACGTCTCTGATGCGCCCCCAAGTTCCACCTTTCTCCTCACGTGAACTTATATTTATTCTTATAATTTAATAGAGATGCTACTTAAATTCGTAAAATATTAAATTTATAATAATTAAAAGAAAAAGAACTTATATCCATTATATATTTAGTATTTGTAATTGATAAAATAGATATGCTTACTTAAATAATAATACATACATTATTTTCTATTATTATTATTATTATTATTATTATTATTATTATTATTATTATTATTATTACTGATAATTTAGTAACAAAAAAATTAAGTTGTACGTTGACTTCTCTTTATTTTCGAATTTTATGGACAAATGTAGATAACCGATATATAAATGGGCATAGGTTATATATTACATGTTTCATATTTATTTTTCACTTTGTGAGCAACATACTTTTTATCTTTTGATATATTTTAGAGCCGTTTTGTATTATTATTATTATTATTATTATTATTATTATTATTATTATTATTATTATTATTATTATTATTATTATCTTTTTTCTGTTATGTAGACTTTGATATTAAAATATCATTAATATATAATAAATCAGTGGGAGATAAGAACATTTTAACCTAATTAATCAGATTTAAATCATCTCATTAATTTAATTAACGTATTACTTTTTTTCGCTATGCTAAAGAAAAATACATTTTAATACTAAAATGGCTTTGTCTGGTTTTTGAGTTAATTAAAACGTCTGCTAAAGTATATTAAATTATTTTACGTTTTTTTAGAATAAACATATATAACGGCACACATGTCAAGTTTGTTTCAAATATTTCTTTGCTTTCATTTTTAATATAAAATTTAATTGGGTCAACACGCATTCAACGTTGGGCCTAGCCATTCACGTGTTTAGTTGTTTACAAATTTTTTTATTTTAAAGATTCACGGATTGGATAGTCAAATATAATAAAAATACACATAATATTATAAAACTTTCTGTCCCCATAGTCCGAGAACAATATGACAGAACGTGACATTAATTAATGGATTTCTAATTTTGGAATTGTAAAGAACAATTTCAATTTTATTAACCACTAACAAAGTAAATCCTACATATTTCAATATTCAGGCAAAAGATAATGAATTTTAAATACGTGCAAGATATTTATTATAACAAAAATCAAACACGCCAGTCTATCAATTGGAGGACTTGTGTAAGTAGATAGTAAAAACACTTGCATAAAGAAGAATATACAATGGGCTTTAAACATTATATATTGTACATGTATACCTCTAAAAAACTATAATTTTTGGATGTATTTTTCAAACTAAAAAAAATTGTTGATTTTTTAAGGTCCTAATTTTTTATTAGTTTTATTATTAATCATTGTTTTATTAGATGATCAGAGTTGTCATATTTTAGATCTCGTGGTTACACAGTTTAATGAGAAATTTTTATATGTTAAAAGGTATTTTACAAAAATGAAGATACTAACTGCACTATTTTATTTATTTTTTAATCTTATGATATTAGATCCGTATTAAATATTATTTTTCTAAAATATTTTATATATATTATTGAAAAGATAAGTAATATGATATATGTGACATCATCATTAAACTCTTTTCAAAATCATATATAAATATGTAGTTGGGTGAGCAGTAATACGAAGAATAAGATTATGTTTATATATTTTTAAAATACAACAAAGAAAAAAGAATAATGTATATATATATATATATATATGTATATACTACCATCAAATAACGAACTTTTATATTTTCCGTTGATAAATAGAATGGTATGTTTATATATTTGCATCAGAACTCCATTTCTCTCCTTTCCACACCCCTGAAAAAAAAGAAAAAGAAGGGAAACATCTTTCTGCAGATGCTGCTGCTCCACTTCTCTTCCCTTCCGCTGTTCTGTCACGAGAGCACAAATGAGGGAAAGGAATAATAACAGGGAGGGAGGAGGGAAGGCTCAAACAATGCTCTCATGCGTGCAAAAGATTTCTCAGCAATAAGAAAAAAAAGGACATCTTTCAGAGAGAGAAAGGAGAGAGAGAGAAACATGCTGCAATCAGTCTGGCCAAAGACAAACACAGAAGATTTGACTCCAAATTCCTGTACTGCCTCCTACTTAGAGGTCTTATCATTTCTATAATACCTTACTAATCCTCATTAGGTACATTTTTTCCTCTGATGCATAATATAAATACTTCTTTCTACAGAATACTGTCATACACTGTCAGAGAGAGAGAGAGAGAGAGAGAGAGGTCTTTGCCATCCACCAATAAAAGACTTCTCTTTGCTCCATACCTTTTCACTCCCATTCCTTTCTTGCTCTCCTCTCTCGTCTCAAGAAACAGTGTTTTCTGTTGGAAAGGGAGGGTGTGAGAGACAAAATAAGCTCCTTTTCTCGCTTTTATTTGAACCGAGGTAGAGAGCAACAGAGGGAGAGAGAGTTTGATGGCTTTGTCTTTGCTCCTATCTTTCTTCTTCTTATTCTTCTTTGGCTACTCTACCCTGTTCTTCTCCAATGCTGCCGGCATTGCTGCCCTCCAGAGCATCCCAAGACTCTCCTTCGAGGAAGGCTACACGCAGATCTTCGGCGACGACAACCTGATGCTCCTGCGCGATGGCAAGAGAGTCCACATTTCCCTCGACGAGAGAACAGGTCTTTTTTTATCTCCCTTGTTCTCTTGAAAGAAAAAAGAACCATGTCTTTGGTTCATTTTGAGGCATTTCAGATAGTTCTGCAGCGGTTTCTGGTTCAAAGATTGCATTTTTTTTGTTTGTGTTTTCTTCGCTTACGACGGCATTGAGCGGATATCTGGATGCTTTCAGGTGCTGGGTTCGCGTCGCAAGATCTCTACCTCCATGGCTTCTTCAGCGCCTCCATCAGGCTCCCTTCGGATTACGCCGCCGGCGTCGTCGTCGCATTCTATGTATGCTTTTACTTCCTTTTGAGTTCTTTTTCCAAGGAAATCATGCCCTCTTCGTTCTGTTGCATGCTTGTCCAACTGTCTTTTTTATGCCAAAGATTGCAACTTTACATGAACTGATGAACATTATATAACTCTGATCTGAATGACTCCTTTCCAACTTGTTTAACAATTTTATTTTATGTATTTTTCCAACCTTGCATGGTATGACCTAAGATTGGTGGATATAGATTCGTCTTAGCAAGTTGTGTAAAATACCTTCATTACTATGAACATTTGATGTTTCAACCATGGATAGTGTCCTTATTGTTAGTTCCTCTTGATTCAGAATGTTGGATGTCCACTGTGATCTCTATGTATAACATAGAACGAAAAACTTCCCCAAATCACTATGCTGTGCTGCATTGTGGTATCTAAGTTTAGGCTTTATATTTTTGTTATCTCAGTTGACTTGCAAGTTTGTTCTGACTTTTACTCGCGCTCATTGTAGATGTCAAATGGAGATGTTTTTGAGAAGACCCATGATGAATTGGACTTTGAGTTCTTGGGAAACATAAGGGGCAAGGAGTGGAGAGTTCAGACCAATGTCTACGGCAATGGGAGCACATCAGTTGGAAGGGAAGAGAGATATGACCTCTGGTTCGACCCGACCGAAGATTTCCATCGATACTCTATCCTGTGGAACCGTGAGAGGATCATGTAAGATTTTATAGAAACAATGCAACTTGCTCAGCATTTCTTTTATCTCTCTACATAATAATATACGAATGTGAGCATTTGGTAGAATTGGTAGAGGTTGTTTAGCATTCTCTTTTCCCAATCTTCCTCGATATTGTTCTTGATTGACTGGATTCCCTTGGCTAAACAACTTGAAGGGAGTGCAAGAACTGTATTATTTATGTTGGGAATTTCAAAGATAGTGTGTCAATGTTAAGTAGTCTCTGAACATTTCATCACTTTCAATCTCATCTGTTTCCTACTTATTTACTTAAACCAAGTAAATTATTTACCTAATACAGTATCCCACATTCAGCTCCATTTTCTCTTCTGACTCTAAATCCTTATTTACAGCTTTCATTGGTTTTTCTAATACTATGTATTATAACAGTTAAAATATGCATTGCTGCTAACAGACTTTGGATATAAGAATTCTGGATTCACTTTAACCTTTGGTGTGATGTTTTTTTTTTCTTTTTGCAGATTCTATATTGACAGCATTCCAATCAGAGAGATAGTGAAAGCTAAGATTGTGAAAGGGGTATTTCCATCAAAGCCAATGACCCTCTATGCCACCATATGGGATGGCTCAACTTGGGCTACCTCTGGCGGACGCTACAAGGTGAACTACAAATATGCACCATATGTTGCTGAATTTGAAGATCTTGTCCTCCACGGTTGCACTGCGAACCCGATGGATCATTCTTCAGAATGTGATCGGCCTTACTTGGCTCGTTATGATTCAGTGAAAATCTCATCCGAGCAACGCGTGCAAATGGAGAATTTTCGGAGGAGACACATGACTTATTCATATTGCCATGATCGTGATCGCTACCCGATTCCACCATCCGAATGCAGCAATGGTCGCAGTGAGGTAAATCAGCTCTATGGGATGGATGGAGTGAGGTTTGGTGATCGCCGGCATCGCCACAAGAGAAGCCACGATAGTCGCAGCCCCCTGAGTCAGGCTGATGATTCGCTCTGAAACCAGTAGGTTTACCTTATTTCACAAGGCTTCAACGATGTATAGTGAGAGGATTTCTGGAGGTTGGCCAGATGTGAGCACAGAATTTGACTTAGGCGACCTTGGGGGTTGAAGCCTTGTTGGCTTTTATCTTTCTCCTGAGCTATTGCTATTTTGGTGCCATTGCCTTAACTCATATTGTGGATTCTGTTGTACTTATTCTTCACTTATCATTGTTAGCATTAGTGATCCACATTCCAATTAACCCTGCAAGGAAATTGCTCTGACCCTTCTCCATAGAAGGCTAATTCAGTGATCAGTGATGAAGCTGTCCAGTTGTTCTGCATGCAACATTACAATGCTTTCTCTAACAAATCTGTATACAGGTTGAAGCAGGCTTGGATCATGGAAGGCATGGACAGTGGAAGACACTAAATTGAACTAATATTATTTTTCTGTTCTATCTACCAATGGTTTTATTCTCAGGATAATGTTGCAGAATGTGGCTTCTAAAGTTAGTTATCTGCAATTTTTATCTATTCATTTCTGTAGTCTGATTAGCATAATACTGCTCTGGATAGACCACAATGGACAGTGTAAAGGAGAGCAAGAGTTCACGGATTGTGCTCCAAGCGAGCAGATCAAGATGGAGCAAAATTATTGTATCCCAGTCCTCTTTACCACCAAAGTAAATGATGAGAGTGGTGTAACGTATGGAATTTAGCTGTTTATGTATTGTTATTCTCTCTGTGACCTGTGCCTTCGTTGTTTGTGGCAACATGGCCTTGAGTCGTTTTCTTCTGGTGGTAAGTGGCCTAAAAGATTCTGCCCGGGCCTGACAGGGTAGAATGAGGGCCCTGCGTTGGGGTATTAAGGAGACAAAGCCAAGGTTAAGGAGTGTTGCCCCTCACTGGCCAATCCTCATTTATTAACCGCAAGGAGAAGTTTGGATTCTTTCCTCTGCATGTGAGGAGAGAGAGAGAGAGAGAGAGAGAGAGAGAGAGAGAGAGAGAGAGA
>LTAE01000403.1:0-22397 GCA_001647135.1 Pontederia paniculata | reverse complement strand
GAGAGAGAGAGAGAGAGAGAGAGAGAGAGAGAGAGAGAGAGACCATGGCAGAGAGTTGAGACCACAGTCATCATGGTACCAGCTGCCAAAAGAATGAGCTAGTGGTGGTGTCCACTGCCCAGTACCAATAATCACAACTCAATAAGGAAGAACATGGACAAATAGTTGAGCTTGATGTTCCATAAGGTCATCATGTCTTGAGATGGATGCATCATCATCTTTCAAATTTTTACTGGCCCATCCCCAACAGTGGACCTGCAGGGGGGTAATTGCTTTTTCTGGTCATGATAATGGGCACAAAACATATGGATGGAACCATGATGAAAACAGGAGCATTGGATGGCTCAAAAATCAGATGCTCCTATATTTTGATGGACAAATTTTCCTTTATCTTTTATTTATTCCCATCTTTTACTTTCTAAAATCTTTTGAATTTATTGTTTAATTTAAATATTTAATTTTTAAAATAAGGGTCTATTAAGATGCAATAGTTATGTACAATCAGGTGACAACAAGGGTTGTCCACTAAGGCTAACATATATTTTAGGCATGTATAATGTAATTGTATTTAACCATGGCACACGCGTATACTATCATTATTTGCATATAATTATATTTAAATATGATTTCGCCTTAAGTATGATAAAACATTTTAAAGTTTAAAATAAGTTTTATAACTTCTATTTTCTGAACCATTGAATTCAAGAAGTGACTAAAAAAACAACCTGATTAAAATTCATATTTTCTTTATTTTTCTTTCATTAGGAGACGCTAGGATACACTTTCATTAAATTTAGAGATTTAAAAATAGGAGACGCTATGATACACTTCCATTAAATTCATAATACAATTTCAAAAAAAAAGTTATGTAATAATTTTATTTTGCCAATGGATTGAATGAATAGACCTTTAATTGTGCATTCTTACCTTTTGCACTATATTTCCCATTTAGATTTAGTATGAGGAACCATGCATTAACTAGAAAAAAATTATAAGAATAAAATCAAGTTAAGTTATGTCACAACTGTTTTACTTTAATTTGAATTTACAATATTCATGCCTTCATATGCATTATTTTTCCCACTTAGAATTTAGTAAGAGAAACCATGCACTAACTAGAAAAAAATTATAAGAAAAAAATCAAGTTAAGATTATGTCACAACTGTTTTACTTTTATTTGAATTCATGCCTTCATAAGAGTTAATATGTTAGCAGATTTTAAAATTTGAATCGGAAAGGAGTTTAAAAGAGAATAAAAGAGGGTACAGACGTACAGTTTAATGAGAAAATAGCAAAGCAAAATAAGGTAAACAGTTCACTAAAAGCAGCAGAGTGACATTTTTATTTTGTTTTTCCAATGGTAACAGAGCCAACTTATTCATATCATGGTTTTTATTTGGTTATTTGAAGAAGCCTTTCTTCTCAATGTTTCTGAATTTCTCTCGTGGAAGCACTCTCAAGTCCGGTTTCCATCGCCAGGAGTCTAAGCTTCCTGATCCAGCTTGTAAATCAGCTTGACGAAGTTGCTTATTATAGTTTTCCCCTCAGTTGTCATGATGCTCTCAGGGTGGAATTGAACTCCCTAAACATACATCAAAGAGGAAGACAATTAACAGAGAAGCATTACACACAAAGTTCAGCAGTGTCCCTGTAAAGATTATTACATCAAAATGATTACATGAAACGGACATCTTCCATGGTCATGTCCTATCAGTTATCCTTATCTGCAATGGCCAGTATGAATTATTGAATTGGCCAGTACTAGCTACTAACTGGTATAAGTTAAGTACCATACACTAGCATTCATCATTTTATTATAGCACATCTGGAAGAGAACTTTGGACATTAGCGTAACCAAAGCACACAATGAATGACTGCATTGCCATGCAGCAAAAAGATGAAGGATAAATTGCAAGCAGTTCTCAACTCGTTCACCGGGACAACTTAAACATCCAGTTATTATAGTAGATCAATCAGACCTTTAAGAAGAAGGATAGAGAAAAGCAAAACAAAGTAGGAACTTTACCAGTATATGTTTGTGCTGCTTGTGACGAGCGGCCATTACTAATCCATCTTCTGTCCATGCCATAATCTCGAGAGCATCACTGGGGAAACTATCTTTCTCAATCACAAGGCTGTGATATCTGCAAGCAGTGAAAGGGCTGCATACCAACAGATGAGATTGTCAAGTACCATAATAATCTGAATATGAAATACAGTTTATCAACTAAATTAAGAAAAAAATATAACTTACTTTGGTAAACCCTGAAATAAGTTATCATCTAATTTTTCATCATAGTAAACAAGTGAGCTCTTCCCATGAACTACACCATGGGGAGCACGCACAATCTTCCCTGCAAATGTACGGAAAAATTAAAGTAATATAATGCAATTAATCCATTGCTGCATAAATAAACCATTGATCATTCAGACCTCCAAATGCTTCTCCGATACATTGCAAGCCCATACAAACCCCAAATAGTGGTATAGAAGGCCCAAGCTCATATACAGCTTGCAGTGATATGCCTGAGTCTTGAGGTGTTCCTGTACAAAGGAGAAATTTGATCAACTATTACAATTGTTGAATGGAAAAAAGAAACATTTTTGGGGGAAAGACTGACCTGGTCCTGGAGAAACAAGTAACCCTCTTGGATTTCTCCTATAAAAGCCAAGTTCTAATATATAAAATATGAAATGAAACCTTATGCCATTTTTTTTGAGGGAGAAACCTTATGCCATTTTGGCATTCAACATTCCAATTAATAAAGTGCAAAAGTTCTACAATAATATAATAAATTTAGCATTGTGCTTTTACAAAAAAAAATACCTCTTTATATCATCAATAGTAACTTCATCATTACGATATACCTCGAGCGTCACTCCCAGTTCTCCGAGGTACTACCACAAACATAAATGCTTTTGTTAGTTAGGTTGAAGAGAAAATACCTAATTACCAAGACAAAATGAGAAATTGAATCCAGAAACCCAGGAGAAGGTTAGCTATTTAATGGAGGGATGGGAAAGGGTGGGGGATTATAGATGGTATCAAAAGTTATGTAAAAAGACTCTCTTGATCTTATATTTACAGTTTTTGTTTATAGGAAGAGAAGTTTATACAAGGTAAAAACTAAAAAAAAATCAAACCTCTTCTAATTCTTTGGTGGAATAGTATGGAGAGGTCTCAAATCCTGCCCCTCTTTTTAATCTCTCTTTTAAATCCTTTTAATCCTAACCCATCTAAAATCCCTCTTACCCTTCAAATCAAAGAACCCCTTAGTTTGTTTCCATATAGAAGACTTGGTGGATAATTAGATATTTTCCTTTTTCATAAAAAAATAGTTTAAATATCTTGCCTATTAAGTCATTCAACATGCAAAAGAATAGTGAGTCCTTTTGAGCCATTTAAGCATCTGAGCTTTTTTTATCATGTTGATTAGAAAATTCTACATAAAAAAACATTATTTATTTGCAATGGTGCTTATCATGTCACGTAATGCCTCTTACATATTTTCTTTTATCCGTTTAAAAATAAAAGAATAGTGATATTTTGGAGAAGATAATTAAGCCTCATACTTATGCTTGTAGTAGATAGGAAGCAAGAGCTAAAAGATCATCTTCCAGACGAAATTTTACAACCAAGCTTAATAGGATAAGGAATATTTAACTTATCAGTACCATGATCAGTTTTTTTATATACGCTTCTAATTTAAAAGTCAAACGCATTATGATATGCCTTGCTTATTAGTTGAATCTATAAACATTCATCATGACATTTAACTCGTGGTTTTTCTTCCAACAATCAGATAACTATTCGTGGTTCATGCAGATCAACATTTAAAATGAAGCCGAATCATATTTAACCTTCTATATCATTTGTATATTTTTAACAAACTTTACAGTTTTGAGGTATATTGTTTTAAATGATAGTTGTTCTTGACTTCAAAATGGCCATTGATCTTTGTGCAAAGTTTGATTATAAACTTAAGCTTTAGTGTTCTTTTGAACTTAAGACAACAAAACCATATCATCAATAAAGAAATAATGAATCTACATCACATTTTTTCTCATATTCACAAATCTCGACATTTCAAAATAGAAATCATTCAATTCTTACGATTGAATGTACAAGAATTTCAGATCTTAGAACAAGTAGCTTTAGGAACAACCATATGATAACATTTAATACCAAAATAACTGATGCGAAGGAAAAAAAAGAAAAGAACACTTTTCATTACTACTAATCCCACATAAAATTATCATTGCAATAAATACCATTGTAGACATTTTTTATTTTCACATATATGATAAATCATTCAATTCTTATGATTGAATGTACAAGAATTTCAGATCTTAGAACAAGTAGCTTTAGGAACAACCATATGATAACATTTAATACCAAAATAACTGATGCGAAGGGGAAAAAAAAGAAAAGAACACTTTTCATTACTACTAATCCCACATAAATTATCATTACAATAAATACCATTGTAGACATTTTTATTTTCACATATATGATAAATCATCATTGATTCTTAAAGCCAAAGTTTTCTTTCGTTTATGAAGAGATGTCCATGGGCCTACTATAAGGTTTAAATAAACACTATATAAAGGGGTTCATAAAGTCCCATTGATGAGAATCAAACTCAAAATCTATTGAGTAACAAATCAAGGCAAAGCTTAGAAAAACAGACTAATAATAAAATACTATAGCTAGAAATGACAAAGAAAGTAACTTTTCACTCGATTAATATTGAGTGAGGATATAAGTGGATATTTGCTTTGATAAGGAAAGAAAAGGTCAAATAGTTGAGATTCATTATCAGAAACCAAATGAAGGAAATATTACTGTCTACAATAGTTGCCATCGAGTGATGGAAACATATGCACATTGTCATTGAAGATATATGCAGCATATGTTCATTTTATCCTATAATATGGACTTGTGCCTGCAAACTAGGCAACATAATTGTGTTTGTCTAAATCAATAGTGCAAGTTATTAACAACATAGCCTGTAAATTGAAAAAAAGATAGATTTACTCAATTGTTTGCCATATCATATGCCTTAAATGCATGATAAATATTTGCCTTTTGAGCATTTGCAATTGAATCAAACACATGGTAGTAAACTTGACAACTCATTTAATGGCTAATTCAAACCAAGAATTCCGTAACAGGATACAACTAGTGCTACATTTCTTCATCTGTATTAAATTCTTAACAACGTTAGGGTTAAGAATAACTATATCTACATATCTATATAGCTGACAATGATTTTCATAACTTCAGCAAATGAGACACATCAAAAACAGAATCTTTATACCAAAAGTTGATTTGTTCAGCTGGAGTGGGTTGAACCACAATAGAGGAGTTTGAATCCCGAAAAAGTCTGAAAACAATAAATCACTCTATTTTTTCTTCAAAAGTAGAATCTTGATGGTAAAAAATGAATGAAAACAATCTTTCAGCATCATCATTGCCCAAACAAACATACTTTATGCATAATAAAAATCCTTCCAATTGTGCAGCACTCAAAATTGTATACTAGAAACATAGACTACATAGAGGAAAATAAAATGAAAGAAAGAATCGATCTTTTTTTTTTAGAAATCAAAATGAATCCCCAAATCAACCCCATACCTGGCACAGATTGTAGGTAAAGCTATCATAGTTATCGATCACGACGATTGGTCTATCGTCTTTCTTCACCACAGCCACACCACTCTCTGCAACAATCGAGGTGTTCGCCGCCGCTAGAGGCGGAGCGGCCAACCGGAGCTTGCTCGCGGTCGTGGACAATCCGCATCCTCCAGCGCCTGAAAGAAAAGCGCGAAAACAGATCAAGCAACCGACGACAAAAACCCGTCGAAAGTCGTAACACACGGAAAAATCGAATTCTTCGTACTCGGAAAGCGAAGGGGACGGGCGGAAGGAGGAGGAACGCGACGAAGATGGTTGCTGGGGGAGGGGGCAATGAGAGTTCTGCAGGAGTTGGGCGAGATGGAGAGCGAAAGGGACGCCATTGACGAGATGAGAGCGGGAGTTGGAGACGTGCCCATGAGAGAGGTTTGGGCAATGGCGCTTGCCATTACTACTGCCAATGTGTTGGGGGCGCCCTTTGGCAACCCTTCGCAATTTGGCGGTCTTTTAAAAAAAATATGGATTTTAATTTTACCCAAAAAATGGATGTTAAGCGGTTGGTCCTATGGCCGACAATAAGTCAGGTCGTTCGTGAGCGGCTCGTGACTTGGCCTATTTTGAATCTTTTTTGACTCGCCTTTCTAGATAAATAAATTAGGCTCGGAATTAAGATTTGGCTTTTTTTTTATTTAAATATGCTTAGTTCGTCTATATTAGACCTAACTTGTTAGCTTATAAGACCAACTTATATAATTAATATATATTATAAAACTTAAAAATGTTTAGCATATGAGCCAAATTATTAATAATTTTGATTCAAAAAAAATAAATATAATATCAAAAGAGGTATAATAAGTCATTTTTATTCAAAATTATTATTAATTTTAATGTGTTAGATATGTACAATGCTAAAGTGCACAATATTTTCTTTTTAATATTATAAATATAATTTAATAGATATTTATTAATTAATAAATATGGCTTAATAAATTATTAAGTTAGGTCAGATTTCTTGAATTTAATAAAGTCAGATTAAACTTAATTTGTAAGTCTTTGGCCTAGCTCGTTTATTAAACTTTTTTAAATAGGCCTGACTTATTTAAGTGTTGGTCTAGCTCGGCTCGGCTCGTGTCGAACCTACTTAATCCTATGGACTCAATTTTATGATCTCAAACGAACACTTTAACTTATGGTCAGAGGTTGGGTCTGATGTTCACGTGCAAGCACTGAGTATCTAATTTATCTGCAAATATTGAACAGGTTGTCACCGGATTAAGATTTTTATTTTCTTAGCTTATTAGCTCATTCTTTTCTCCTTCAAACTAATAATCATTTTAGTTCCTATAATATTTTATAATGCAATACTTTTAATTAAATGAAATTGTTATTTTACAAAAAAAATTCTAGTATTGGTGATGATAACCCTTACATTCTTAATAAAAAAATATATTAAAACATTTTTTACTTTGATTTTTCATAAATTATAAATATGACTGATTTTTTTTCATATATTTTAAAGCTAATTATAAATGTTCTTGCATTTTCTAAAAAAATACACTATTTCTCCTTTCTAATTAACAATTAAATTCATTTCAATTTCAATCATATATGTCATGATTTTTTATTTCTAAATATTATATAACAATGTTAAATATTTTTAATTATTCTTGGGATATGATTTACAATTGTTTTATAATATTTTCAATTTAATATAAATAATTTATTAATGATATTTTTAAATAATATATAGTTACATAAGTGTTTGTAAATTTTAAAACTTAAAATTAAGATTACATATGATTATTTATATATTTAATTAGTTACAATGATATATTTTATATTATTAAGCAGTATAAATGATAAGTGATGTATAATCACTTGGCACCAAGGAGATGAATTGGTGTAATATTTTTTTTTAAAACTATCTCGTAAATGATTATGACGGCTTAAGAGCAATTAACAATAAAACGTAATCATGATGTATGTAAGAATGCAAGTAGAAAAGTAAAGTAAGAGAGAACAATGCAGACTCCAACACAATGATTTAGTAACGACAAGGTTTTCAAAATCGAGAATTTACATAGACTCATTTTACATATGGTAAACTCGAGTCATAAACTCGAGACATAAACTTGTAGTTCCTATGTACAAGCTTATAATATATATATATATATATATATATATATATATATATATCCTAAGGATTTTTAATTATAATATTTGTATCCTTTATTCTAAAGGTATAAATAGTTTATACTTCATATTTTAACACCTTATATATATAAAATAAAGCTCCTAATATATAATTCTATGACTTCTTTCCAGTTATATTCTTAAACACTAGTTAAATACCTATGTAATAAGATTACCGAGTCTACATGTGAAATCGATCGAGTCTATTAGATTCTACCGAGTTTACTTCAAGTCTACTATTTAATCCGATTTTGAGTCCGGTTTCACTAGGTTTTGTACTCTAGAATCTTAAACTCGTACGATTCTACGAGTTAGAATTGTGATTTTAAAAATCTTGGTTAACGAGGTTCGGTCAAACTCTCTGGTCTACATTCCGCCTTGAGAATCTCGAAGATCAACTAGCTACATTTTTTTCAAAAAGGGAGAAGAACTTTTTACCATCTCAAGTACTTTTTTCGCTTAAGATGTAAGGTAAGGCTACACTTCTTATCATAAGGAGGCTCACACTTGTGGATTTACTATTTCACTCTCTATTACAATATTATGGTATCACTTAAAGAGCAAGGAAGAGAGAAGAATTTGCAAATTATGGGTCAACGTGCTTTTTTGGTGCTCAAGTGCTCCAATAACCCTTTTTAACTTATTGTCTTTAATATGATCATTCATAGGCTCCCTCCATGTTTTTTAACTAGAAAAATATAGTTCTTACAATCATCAACCTTAGGTCGATCGCCCGACCTATCAGTTATGTGTTGTTAACACATAATTGGTTGAACTTGGTCCGACTACACTTTTCTTAACTGACATGCGGGAGGATTCGACTAACTCTCGCTATTGACTTTGATTAGGTTCGATCGATCGACTTTTATGAATCTGACCAACCTTGCAGTAATGTCCATCCGCCTTTGCTGAGTAGCTTGAGTTTGACTGACGTCCGGGAGGGTTCAACCGACTCTCGCTATTGACTTTGATTAGGTTCGACCGACCTTTATACGATCCGACCGACTTTAGCTTTTAACTCTTTCAACTTCATTTGATCCGACCAACTTGTAGAAACTTGCTCATCTGATATTTGATAAATATTTTTAACTTTCATTTGAATTATCCTTTCACATGTCTTTTCAACACTCAAATAATTTAGTTTATGATCATCAAAATCAATGAATAAACTTGTGAGCCCAACAAATGAATCCCACTGCTAATATATCTTAGCTTCGCAATTGCTTATGGTTAGTGTGCTTATAGTTAGCATCGTAAGAATCACTTCTCAAATACTGAGTTCAAGTAAAAATAAAAATAAATTACTTATACATGGATCGATAATTTGATTCATTGATTAATTAAGGAGACATTTTCTTACGAGTAATATTTGTATATTACTAGTAATATGAACTTAAAATTATTTGGGCTCCAAATTACCTTATTTATTTATTTATTCTGATTTGTAGGCAATATGAATTATCTTACAATAAAATATTATTTATGAAATGATAATTCAAATTATTTAGGAGAAGATTTTTTTTCATAAGTGATAATCTTATTTATATTTATTTTTTATATTCGCTCTTATAAATTTTTCATAAATAAAATATATGACAACACAATATACTATATAATAATAATAACAATAATAATAGTAAAATATTATGCTTGTGAGCTCGACACAGATACACTATATCATGTGGCTACTTGGCATCTTTCCATATTATATTTTTTTTATTTGTTTAATTCATAGCATGTCAAAATTGGATGCAAAAATCTCACATACTGCACCTTAAAATCTTCGTTATTATAATGAGAATATATCTGACCCTTGGGCGAAATGAGAATTTGACATAAAAATTGTGCGTATTGTATTTTTCGTTTTCTAAAGAGGTTAAGACATGCTATGAAAAAACGAATCCTACTAATCACATGATATATGGTACATACAAAGTAAAATTCTATAATTGTTTCACCGAAAAAAATATCTATCCTTTTATTAAAAGATATGGTTCAATATTATTTTTTTTAAAATATCCTCCTTCGTTAGTCCATTAAAGCCTAATTAAGTGGGTGATTAATGATATGACTAGATATTGGTGATCATATTAATTAATGCCCTCGAATCGATAACTATGCACTAACAAAAGTTGGCTAATAAAAGCTTGTTGCGGTTGATTTGCTGTGACGATTCCAGCTATGCACGTATTAATGAAGAATATCATAATAAATTAGCTGTTTACCAAATCCCACGGTATTTCAAATCCAACTTAAGGCATAATGAATTATCGAATTATTTTTCCTAACACATCCTCAATTATAATCAAATTATAAATTTATCAATTAACTTTCATACTTATTTTAATTTATCAATCTAATCTTTCCATTAAATTTTAATTAAAATTACATTAAGTTAATTTTTAATAATTATAAAATATCATTCTTACCTTTAACTATTTAATATAATAAAAAACTTTATAAAAAATAAAAAAAGCAAAGTAAGAATAGAAATATTTATAATAATGTTTTTTATTAATTATAATATGCTTGATCAAGTTATTGTTTTTTAAGTTTTAAAATTTTTTATATTATTTAAAAAAATAAAATTATCATTTCATAATTAATAAAAAATAAAAGAGTTGAAATTCGGATGGAGTTTGATGAAAGAAGTTAATTCACAAGTCTATATAAGTTCAGTGATTAAAATTAATAAATTTATAATTTAAAATTATAATTAAAGAGTATTAACGAAAATAATCCTAAACTATAATTACATATCACGCTTATATATATCAGATACGAGAACAAAAAGTTCCCAACCAGTGATGCAGCAGTAAATAGTTTTAAGTTCCGCAGAATATTTTCATTAAAAACCGCAATCGAGAAAAAAATTCCAACCTGTTGATGAAATGCTTGTCTAATTTGAGATTTCTTGATATAAGAGTTTATTTGGATGAAAAAAATGAAATTGTGAACTTAAGTAACAAATATTTACTATAATTTAACACTTCATTATATGCATTTTTCTCTCATTTTCAAATATTGTCATTATAATAATTTAGCTGATAGCATGGGTTAAATAAAAGGGAAATTTTCAAACGTAAAAAAGATATATTTTTCGAATCCAAGTAAATCGGAATGTGCGTAAGAAAAGGTTCGCGTTGTTCAGGCTATTTTTTAAAATAATATATATATATTATGACATTTTAATTTTAAGGATATAACTTTTTTCCTTGAAATTGAAAGGTCTAATTACTTCACTGAAAACTAAAGAAAATTCTGGTACTTATTTTACATTTTAAGAAATAAATAAATAGGATGGTGCCACCCCCTTCCGGCCCATAATATTTCTCATTTTGTAAGTAACTTTTTTTAAAAAAAAAGGTTAACAATAAACTAATAAAAAATCAAAATTTCTAAAAAAAATAATTTTCTGGGTGAGGCCCAAATTGAGCTTGAGATGGCAGTCCAGGTTTGGGATGGGTTGAGTTGGGTTGGGTGCGAATATAAGAGGTTGTGGTCCGGAGAGGTACCCGGAAGCCGAGCGCTCAAACTTGACGGCGAAGGAAACGGACGTCCAACCCCCATCTTTCCTCCTCCTCCTCCTCCTCCTCCTCCTCCTCCTGCCGCTCCTTAAACTCCTCTACAATTCAAACTAGAAAAAAAAAAAACACCAACAAAAGCGAACACAGAACAGAAGAGTCAGATAACTCGAGCTGCTCGATCGTTCCATTCGTCTCTTTGCTTCTCTGGTTCCCTTTTCTGTTCTCTCCACCGGTCACCACCACACGGTTCGTTTCTCGTTAAAACTATTGATATCGACATGAATCAGCAAATATTGATGCATTGTGTTTCTTTGCTCATCTGTGTTGATGCATGTGTCTTGTGATGAACAAATAATGATTGAACCACATGAAATGATGGTGTGGGTGAGGTTGTTTTCTAGGGATGTGAGATGTTCAAGAGGATTAGGATGCATGATTTCGTATTGATCAGGGATGGATCGTGACGTCTCCTTATTGTGTGGGCATAGACTGCAAGATCATGAATTAGCACTTTGTGCACTTAATTCAGGACCGCATGATGGAAAAATTAGGACTTTTCTAATGTCCAATTCTTGGCTTTTCTATTAGGTATCCGGGATGTCCAGGACTATTGTCAAGTATTAGGTTATCGAGCATTCTTGTTTAGCTAAAATTTTGTAAGCATCATAATGTCTAGGATGTATAAACCATTGCCTATTATGATACTCTGATGAAATGTTATGATGTGATTGAGCATTCCTTTTTGCATGTTATAGTATCTATAGTATTGCTTGGACTAATTGCTGAACATATGGGTGTTTGTGTGTATATAGTTATTTGTGTATCTTGTTTTATTTGCCATAGACTCACTTTTCATGTTACAACAAGACTGCATGGGTAGTTTTTTTATTGCTGATAGATAACATGCTCTGCTGTAGAATTGGTATGAGATTATGAGTGATCTTAGATTGTGCATGTATTTCACCCACAAAATTTTAGTGTCTGACATATGTGTAAACTCATTGATTATGATTAGAAGAAAACAAACTCCTTGTGGGAGAGCTTGGTGAATACATATATGATTAACATATAGTAGTTCTAAGATATCAATAAAGTGGGTGGCAAACAAATTGTCGACCATCCTTTTTCTTCTAAAAAAGAATCCTTGTATAATATGCAAAAATGCATGGGGGTTTGGTCTGAATTTTACATTCGAAAGCTCTTGCTTTAGCTTATATAGTCTAGTTTGCTATTTCTTCCTGGGAGTAACTTTACGCTCTTACAGAGGTAAAAGATGGCAGATGGAGAAGATATTCAGCCTCTTGTTTGTGACAATGGAACTGGAATGGTTAAGGTAAAAATACAAGATTACTTCTTCTTCTATTCCTCCTTTTTTCTTCTCTTCGTTGGGAGAAGCCATCCATCTTACTGTAATCTTATTATCTTTGAGGCTGGATTTGCTGGTGATGATGCCCCAAGAGCTGTTTTTCCTAGCATCGTTGGTCGCCCCCGGCACACTGGAGTCATGGTAGGCATGGGGCAGAAAGATGCATATGTTGGGGATGAGGCTCAATCCAAAAGAGGAATTTTAACTCTGAAATATCCAATTGAGCATGGAATTGTGAACAACTGGGATGATATGGAGAAGATTTGGCATCATACATTCTATAACGAGCTCCGTGTCGCGCCGGAAGAGCACCCTATTCTTCTTACTGAAGCTCCTCTTAACCCCAAGGCAAATCGTGAGAAAATGACTCAAATCATGTTTGAGACGTTTAACGCTCCAGCTATGTATGTTGCTATCCAGGCCGTTCTGTCTCTTTATGCTAGTGGTCGCACGACAGGTGATCAAAACCTTGGATCCTTCATCTCCTTTAACTGTCACTAGTTAAAATTGTGCTAGTATTTCCATTAGACCTATTAAGTTTCAGATAAAATGTGATAGCTGAATTTGTGTTCTGTAGGTTATACCGCTATATCAGGATAGTTATCATCAGATTGATTACTTAAGCCCCTTCAACTCATAGTTGATACTTTTCTATATGAATTGCTGAATTTTACTGCCTTAGATTTTGTGATTCCATTTTGTTGTAAAATATTCATTCGCTTGTTGTCCAGTATAGACAGTGACCTCACTTGAGATTAATAGATTCTTGCAACATACTGGCCTTTTAGAGCCTCCTTGCATTTATTATCAGTAATAACATGATATTGCTTTATATTGATTTATGTAACTTTGACTTTGTCCATTTACTTCAATGTGTTGCTCTTCATCTTTGACAGTGAAATATGGGAGTCGTCTAGTGTCTCATTGAGCTTTCATATGAACTATGAAGTGTTATAATAATTCATTTTATGTATGACTTGCTTTACATATTTAAATTCTTCTTCATTCTTAGCTTTGTTCTGAATGGGCTGGCACTGCATATAAATAGAATATCAACCTTTATTTCTTTTCATTAAGGGGACAATAGAATGTCAACTGATTAGAGGATCATTCCCCCATCTGTCACTTAATGCTGCTAATCTGCAAGATTGGTTTGTACAGGAATTGTGCTCGATTCTGGGGATGGTGTCAGCCATACAGTTCCCATATACGAAGGATATGCACTTCCACATGCAATCCTACGTTTAGATCTGGCAGGTCGTGATTTGACTGATGCACTTATGAAGATCTTGACTGAACGTGGCTACTCCTTTACCACCACAGCTGAGCGTGAAATAGTGAGAGATGTGAAAGAAAAACTAGCTTACATCGCTCTGGATTATGAGCAGGAGTTGGAGATGTCAAAGACAAGCTCTACTGTGGAGAAGAGCTACGAGCTACCTGATGGTCAGGTTATCACCATTGGTGCGGAAAGATTCCGCTGCCCAGAGGTCCTGTTTCAGCCATCCATGATTGGAATGGAAGCTGCAGGCATTCATGAAACAACATATAACTCTATAATGAAATGTGATGTGGATATCAGGAAGGACTTGTATGGTAATATTGTCTTGAGTGGTGGTACTACAATGTTCCCAGGCATTGCTGATAGAATGAGCAAGGAGATTGCTGCATTGGCACCTAGCAGCATGAAGATAAAGGTGGTTGCTCCTCCAGAAAGGAAGTATAGCGTCTGGATTGGAGGTTCTATCTTGGCATCTCTCAGCACCTTCCAACAGGTATTCATAATTTACATTAACTGGTGATTCAGCCAACTACTTTTGCATCACTTACTTTAGATTTCATAATATCCGTTTATTGGTTAATGTTCCTAATAAAAATATTATTGGCATAAAATTGATTGATTAAACATAACAACTGCAAAATATGTTTGGATACAAATGCTGAAGTGAGGTTCTGACTTTGACAGATGTGGATCGCGAAAGCAGAGTACGATGAGTCTGGGCCATCAATTGTACATAGGAAATGTTTCTAATTCTAAGAGGTTTATGAAGAAAGCATCTGCAGTATGCATACTCATGGATGGTGTTACTGCAACCTTTTTGCGTTACTTTTCTCACGTTTACAGCAACCAAGACAGATATTATGATTTTTCTACTGTATGCAACTAATTCTTCCAATTTTGTGAGCAACTTATTATGTTTTGATTCTCATCATGTAAAAAGGGAGTAGAAACTATTTTGCCTTTTTATTCAACCAGACCCATGACTATAACTTGTATTCAGTATGGTTTGCTTTTGCAGCATTAAGAATACATCACATGGTCTTGTCTTCACTTTTGCATTGTTTCTTATAATGTCAAAGTTAAGCATCTCGATTCGGTAATGAGTTCTCAAAATAACTTGCTTAATTCTTTTGATTTTTCTCAAGGACAAATGTTCACTTCTAACTTGGATACTTTCAAAACACTAAAAAGACAAGTGCATATATCTCTGTTTCAGAGAGACACATGCAATGAGTACACACCCAAAGTTGCCTTAAATAAAGGGGTCAAGTTGCTTGGTGATACTCCATTTATGCAGCATCCTACCTTCCACATCAAAGAACTTGAACTTAGCATCAATATTGGTCAATTTGAGAGAGAGGAAACCCTGCCCATCATAGAAGAACTGGAGCTTTTCATGTGCGGGATTGTAAATGCCTCTCCATGCTTTTGAACCCCCTCCACTTGTTAGAAACTGTATTGGACTGCATCATACACAAAATTAACAACCATATATTGCACCTTCTAAAAATAAACCATATATTGCAGAAAAAAAATGATCTTAATGTCCGCAACAAGTACACTGAAATGAACCAACCTGTTCATGCTACTAATGTGCTCAAGGCAATGGTCATGGCCATTCATATATATATCAACTTCGTGAGTCTGCAGATCCAAGAATTATACACAAAAGATCTTAGAGCGAATTGCAATTTTTAAATCGACTGATAAAGAGAAAAAAAAACCTTGCAAATTAGTCATATGTTCATTTTTAAATTTGATCTGTAACCGTCAGAATCAAATCTAACGAATTAGATCACCGCTAAGTAACCTACTTAGCAAAAGTGCTCCCTAACCTCTCATTTTAAACGGTAGTACTTGTTATGATCACAAGAGTAGTGTCTATGTAAATATCAAATGTTAATTTCAAGTTAGATATCATACATTTCTGCAACTTTCTTGGTTTTAAGAGTATCCAATTATTACCTGAAGCATTGGCAGAAGCAACTCTACAAGTTCTTTTGTATCTCCATGCTTACTCACACTCCTGATTGCATGATGACCAATGACAACCTTCCATGTTGCAGTTGATTCTTGTAATGCTGCGTCCAACTCCTTTGAACAGGAAGAAAACAGCCGTCCATGTTATTAATCAAAGATTCATAAGAAAGAAAGGGCACTCTCACTCTTTATGAAACTATCTTTAGATAAAAAAAAGCTTCTGCTCAGAATGATTCCTTCTAATTTTCCTGAGTTTAGAGAACTATGCTGATAGTTTCTTGTTCATATAAAAGATACTCTTGTCAGTAGGATATATCAAGTACCAAGAAAACTTCATAAAAATCACATTTTTAAGAACAACTAATTACAACCTTGAGAACCTCTTCAACATACTGTTCACGGGGAGCGACATCTCTCCAATCATAGTGATGCTGCTTTGGATTCTCCCAGTACTTCTTCACAAATGGAGTGGTGTCAACAAAGAAGAAATGTGCGATTTCTGAGTAGATCAACGCAGAAGAAACATATAAGTTAGATTGTCCTTGTTTAATTAGCACACTAACGGGTCAACAATGGACGAATAAATAAATCCTTCACCTGCATCAACTACGAATGATCTCATGCAAAGCCATCGCCAGTCGAGTTTACGTAGAACAGGGTGCAACTGCGCTTTGGCGTCGCCTCTGTAATCATGGTTTCCCAGAACTGTAATCACAGAAATCATCCTATGCAAATTAGTTTCAGATGAAGGATCTGCATCAAAATAAGGTATAAAAGAAAAAAAAAAACTCACCACTGAACCATTGCCTCTGCAAGCTCGGGGCTGTGTAGATGTTGGTGAAGGATTCCATGAACGCCTTGTCATGGACATCAGTCAGTCCATCTTCGTAGAAGTTATCTCCAACAGAGACGACGAAATCTATGCCCAGCTCCTCTCCAATCCTTCCCATCTATAAGTAGATGAACACAAAAAGAAAAAAAAAAACCAGAAACACATATAAAGATCATTTTTCAGTGCATACATGATCACATATGGAACATTCATATTGCTCAAATGTGAAGAACGTACTGTTAACTATTACCTGATGTGCAACTCTGGATTGGTTGTAAGCCCCCTTCCTTCCCCAGTCACCTACCACCAACAGTGTCAAGTGGCCAGCATTATTCATGGGTTGCTCGAACCTTTGGAGCTCTGCCAGCGACGACAGGATCAGGAAGTTGATGGCCACGACATGCACGAAAGCCAAAGTCATCATTGGATTACTAATGCGCAGGCTGCAGCTGCTCATGGCTCTGATCATTGGAATCTTTTCGATGGCTGCAAGTTTTGGTAGAACACAGATACGAGTGTTGTGGAGGAAGGAAGGAAGAAGCATGCAAGCGAGCGAGAGAGAGAGAGAGAGAGAGAGAGATAACTAGAGAGGATGGCACGAGAAGAATGCACAGACAAAAGGCTCCAAAGCTTCCGAAAGGAGCGAAGTGGGAGCCGTGTGGCTGGTGTTGTTGCATAAAAGCACATAATAAGTTTGGTGCATGGCAGAGAATATAAAATATAAAAAATAGTTATTCATTTGTATTAGTTCTGATATGCAAAAATATTCATAAAATCAACACAATTAATTTCTCCTAACGTTTACTTTTCAATTGATAAAATAACTAAACCATCTAATTTTTTCTTCATACATTGTTGATCTTAGATGAGATTTTTATTAATTTAATATGATATATATATATATATCAAATTTACATTTAAAATAAGTATAAAAAATAAATATAAGGATGAGAAAAACATAACCTGAATGGCTGAAAATGATGCTTTAAGTGGATCTACTAGAAGACTTTTTTGGGCCAAAGTATATATCAATGCTATTAAAAAGAAATTGGAATGAAACTGAAATCAAATTAAGCTTCCTTTAAATAACCAAAACACCATCATTGGATTGGGAATGAAGATTAACGATGAGAGAATATTTAATATAAATTTTGGAGTAGATATTATGATTTTGTTTATGAAATGTATGATATAAATATGGCCACTGAATTGAGAATAGTGATAATTGATGAGAGAATATTTGGTAATAAATTTTAGATGCAGGGGGTAATGAATATATTGGGGGTAATGAATATATTGTTTTTATGAAACGTAGACACATTTTCTAGAATTAAGATTTACATTAATAAGGAAGAATTAAGTTATAAAATTTGCTTAGATGTGAACAATTAATTGAGTATTGTTAATTGTTATAAATTAACTATTAAAAATTGCGCAGGTTTAACTATTTGATGTTATTAATATGAATAATAATATATTAAGTAGGGCGTTGAGTGAGTGTGGTGGGGCCTGAAGCAAGGGGTTTTGGTGGCTTGGCCCTTTGGCCGCTCTAGTTAGGTGTGTAAAGAGGATGCTGTTGTACTGCACTCTGTAATGTAGTATGCAGTCTCGCGTGTTTGCGTGGAAATTTTTTATGTGTTTCGCTTTTTATATTCCTTTCATAGATAGATAGATAGATAGATAGATAGATAGATAGATAAAATATTTATACAACGTTTTATACTACAGCGCACTCATTTTTTTTGGATTAACCCTGCGGGGCCCCCGATCTTTAGGGTTACCAGCACCTGACTAATCCGGAGTCGAGGACAAGAGCAGAACGGTATTCCTCTAACCAAATTTGACGACTTCGGGACTCGAACTCGGAGCTACTAGCTCCCGGTCTCTCAATTCGAGACACACTTTTGCTAACCAGGTGTGTCAACCAAACTTGATTTACAACGCATTCACTTTTATTCACATTTAATTATAAGTATGCTAATACGGACTTGCATTAATAGTCCACACTAATGAGAGCGTGAGAAAGAATGGACTGTTGTAAATTACACTATTATATATATATATACACGAATCTAATTTGAAATATGAACAGTGTCTAAGATCACACTTTAATATTTCTCACAGGATTAGTGAATGAGTGGAGCTGAAACAAACGTGCATCAGTTCTAGGGTTTTTCTCTTCTCCTATTTATTTTGGCTCATCACAATTCCGGGTGTATATATACTGCAAGGACTTGATAAAATGTTTGTACTGCTTCCTTTTGATATGATAATTTACAGCATCTCATGGCAACCGCTCATTAAATATTTTCCCTAATGAAAACACAAACTATTTTTCTTCTCTCTTCCACCACACCTTCTTAACATCTGCTTGGAGGCCATGGCAGCTGCTTCCACACGGAAATTGTCAGACCCCATAGTGACAGCCGTAAATTGAGTCAGACAAAAAATACCAGATAACTTACATAAAGAAGAGGAACAAATAAACTGAGGGCCGATCGCATGCATATCCATAGTCAGACACCATAGTGCATGCATTCGTACACTAAGTTACAAGTCGGTTCACAATTTAAAGATAATTTTTTTATACATCACATAAGACCAATGATCCGTAAATTGAGTCTTTTTCCACAGTGTATTTGTACACAATTACATGTTGTGATTGTAAGGTGAGATACATGCTTATTCAAAAAAAATCAAAAAGTCAAATAGCCTATTATCAACATAAATTTAATTGAGTTCAAAACTCATTACTAACCTCACTAACTCTATTATAAAATACTCAAACTAGTTATATTTCTTTTATTTTCCCACTTCTCGTCTTTCCATTGGCCTCCATCTCATCTCCAATAATTAGAGTTTGGAGCTTTCTCTCATGGTGGTAGCTCTTCAAGGAGGGTTTAAAGAAAATTTAGAGGTTTTTAGTTGTGGAAGAGATAAAAGGAACAATAATAAAAGAGGAAGATAAAAATAATTTTAACTCTAAAATACTAAGGTATGTAGAGGCAGTGGCGGAGTCAGAATTATTTTGAGTGGGTTCACTATTAAATATAAATATGAAATATAAATATCTAAAAAATTAATGTGTTAAAATTTATAAAAGATAAGAAAAAAATCATCAATTAATTAAAATAAATACAAGAAAATAAATAATGTATTAAAATAGTATGGTAACAATGATTTCTAATAACTATAATAATATAGAACTTTTGTGAATGTAATAACTAAAATAATTAAAACAAAAATATAAAAAAAATAAAATTTGTTATTACGATTGAAAGATATTGATGAACTGAATTTAAGAGAAAGAGTGAAAAATACAAAAAATAGTGATAATATAAAATAATTAAGCACAAGATATTATATATAAATTTTATAAATTGATTATAACACATTAAGAAAGAAAATTTAAATAAGAACAAAATAGTATATGCTCATTATATATGGGTGATGTAATAATTTCAAAGTCAAAGACAAGTTTAGAAGATTTAAAAAATAGATAATACATTAGGAAAGAAAAATAGTAAGAAAATTAAATTTATTATATGATTATATATTCTAAAACATGGCCATCCAGATATAAAACTTAAAGAAGTAAAAGAAAAAAGCTAAAACGAAATAAAGCAAAATCAGCTCAAAAAATGAAGTAAACTGTGTGCATCAACGGGTTCAAGCCCTAGCAGACGGCAACAAACCCTACATGCTTTACCACTCGGACATCTTAACAAATCTGAAAGAGTTACACTACTTAACTATATATATGCAAAACCAAATTCAGTGCATGCACTTGCAGGCAGGGGCAAGCACTTGTTGCCGCCCCTGTGTAGAGGGATCTTTTTTTTCTCAAACATAATTTGACATTGTTCCATATTTAATTCAATGATGCTTCATCAACAGATAATAACCTTTTGCACATGAAGTAACGAGAAGGGCTTAAATTGTTAGATTGTATTTGTATGAGCATGAATAGATAGAATGAGTAATAGATTGTATTGTTCATAATGAATTGATGTCTTGAGCTAATTGAATGTTATTGTCACATGAAAACTTAAGGATTGTTGTTATAGTTGTATGTTCACATATAAAATACTAGATTATTATGTTATATTAGAGTCCTAATGTTTATTATAAAATTTGAAACATAAGGTTTATAATTTTTTATATGAAAGATCAAGATGTGATCAAAACTTATAGTTTATTGCTAGAAATACATTTTCACATGTAATGCTATTGGTGATATTGAAAACCCTAGGAAAAGAGATGAAATCAAATAATATGACTACCAACGTCCATTTCACGACCTATGAAAAAATCTCATTATTGTAAATTGGCCTATCATACCTCGCGAAGACAATTTTACGGGCCGTAAAAAGAAATAGCAATCCTCTGCAATGGTCGTCAGTAAATTGCACTCGTGAAAGCAAACTCACAAGCTTGTGAAGTCAAAGGGAAGAAACCACGTCTCTACAGTGACCATGAATTTGTCATGCTAATGTTCATGTCCCGCGGAGAAATTTTCACGGGTAGTGAACAACACCTAAATCATTTATGTTTATATGATGAATTGAATTATTTTTATTCTTGAATTGTATATTTTTTATGCTTTCATTTTCTAGTGAATTGAATGTTTTTCCTGCAAAGTTATATTTGATGCTTTTATATTAAGAATGCTTAGTTAATTATCACAATCAAATTATGCTTGTGTTCACATAATGGAAAATCTTTTTTAATAATTAAATCATACACAAAAGTTGAATTGCATGCTCAAATTGTAAATAGGATTAAGTTATTTGATTGAAATTGACACGAAATGTCAGATAGATTTTCCATAAATTCCAATTTGAACAACAACCCCAACATCTCAGCTTCGCAGCCTATAAGAGCTGTAAACTCGTGATATAGTCACGTAAACGTAAAGAAGGGTTGAACCCCTTACATGCTTACGTCAAAACCGAACCTGATGCATAGATAAATTGATTGATTGATCCCGAACGTGGAGTCGTGGTTATCTTCAAAGAAGTTACTTGGGTGCACATGAGTACATGACAATCTACTGATCTATGCCTAACTAACTTTATTAATTGTGCATGTTAGTTCTTTGATGCAACATGAATAAAAACTTTCCAATTTGATTGATTGATTGAATTATATTTAACCATTTAACATGAGCTACAAGATAAAATTGAATTAGGCATGAATTGCTTGATTGTATTGAGTTGAATTATTAATGTCTATGTCATTAATCAACATTGGAATTGATAATATTGATATTGATCATGATGTTATGCGTCATCGAGACACTTATCTTATATCATTGTAACGAGTCTAGCGCCGAGACTAATATTTGGCTTTATTGTATGAAACTTATGTTAGATTACAAACGTGCTACGTGATCACTATCTTAAGGATCACTATAGATTTATTGATATACTCGAATTTTGAGTCCTTTACGTTTTATATAGAAGTTTCCACTATGATATTATGGTTTATATCTCAATTTATAGATCATTATATAATGACGTTTTACACAATTAGACTAGGAACTACTGTAGGATCTAGATGGCACCAAGGGGGGGGGG